>JAZHYW010020240.1:0-12007 GCA_037355805.1 Ixodes ricinus
GTGTTGACGAGTGGGCTAGTTGGTCATTCATATTAGCGAAAAACAAACAGCACAGAAACAAGGACAGAGTAGAAGGCGGAAGACACAGCGCTGTGTGTGTCTACCGCCTTCTACTCCGTCCTCATTCCTGCGCTGTTTGTTTTCCACTAATTACCGTGTAGCCTTGTGCACGCAATCCCACTTTCTGTGTGCGTGTGTGGGTGTGTCTCGTGGGCTGGACTCCATCGCCCCTAAGCTGAGAGTGTAGAGGAAGCTGAGAAGCTCGGTGAACCAATCGCACGTCTATTTTTAATCACGTGATTACGATCTCTCCTGTAACCATGCGCAGAGAGCGGTGCAGGTGATGGCTGGTCCGGCCGGCACGTAGCTCTTCCGGCACTGTCAGCGTAGGAATGCGCAGTGTCCTTCTCCTCAAGAACGCCGACTCCTCTTCGCTCACAAAGGAGAAATTTTGAGAGATTAGTGACGGCGTGGGGAAAACTGGAGGGGAACTGTTCTCTCAATACCATCTCTCGGCGTTTCCGAAGCATTTCCGAGGCCGTCGGCGCGACCCTCCCCTGCACACTTCTCTCTCTCAAATTATTTTGTTTGTCTCTGCTGGTATCTGTTATCCGGGTTTTCAGAAACCAATGCAGTAGAAATTGCTTAGACATGAAAACTCTACAGCAAGAGGACGAAAGGGACTGAGAGACACGAAACTCCGAAATCAGCTCGGAGCCTAATGTCAAAATTAAAAAGGGACAATGATAAATCAAATGCGGAAAAAGGGGCTAGACTCTTAATCAAGACCACATCCGGCTGGACGATCCGGCTAGACTCTAAATCAAGACCAACATTGTCGTCTGCTATCAATGCCTTTGCGCCATGTAGGAGACATTAGGGCTTTTATTGTGGCACCAGTAGTGCCGTAAAGTAATAGAGCTGTCACTGTATAACCACATTTCAGAATAGTGCCTTGTTCGAGTCAATCGCAAAGAAGTTCAACTGACACGAGCTGCAGTCCACAAGCCCGTAGTTAGGTACGAAACTTTTCTGTCGAGATCATAGAGTCGACATAATAATCTATTATGTTAGCTCTATAACGCGGACATGGATTTGTTTTTCCAGTTAGAGGTCCTGATGAGCCCATATCGCTGGCGACTTCTTAATATGCGCAGTGAAGGAACAAAATATCGCCATTACGTTTTGTACCTTCTAATTCTTTTATTTATTTTGCAAAAAAGCACCTGAATCGCACTTTGACAAAATAACATAAAATTCACAAACGCTCACGCAATTATAACTTGTTGAGGTAAACCGAACACGCCAGAACCAACCTATTCCTACATGCTTCCACTATTAAGCCAATGGTATTGTCAGACTAACACACACTGACCATTATATGCCACTGTGTTCTTGAAATCACGATGAGCCAATGGTACTAACAGGACAACAGTGACCATTAAAAGCTCGTGTTTATCCATCATTGGCATGCCAATGCTACAGACAAGCCAACAGTGTCCATTTTATGGCGGTCCCCATCAAATATTGGAATACCAACGGCAGGGACAGGCCAACGTTGACCACTTTATTCCAGTGGTTATCCAATTTAGCAAGCCAAGGGTACTCAAAGGCCAACATTGTCCGGTTTACGCTAGTATTCCTCCAATATTCGGAAGCCAATGGAACTGACAGGCCAAGATTGCCCATCTTATGCCAGTGTTCAATATTCGCAGGCCAATGAAACTGTCAGGCCAACATTGCCCATGTTTTGCCAGTGTTCATCCAATATTCGCAAGCGAATGGAACTGACAAGCCAAGTTTGCCCATTTTATGTCAATATGCTTCCAATATTGGTTGGTCTTTGGAGAAGCTGGGCCATCTCTGAAGATTTTATATAATGGCAGAGACAATATTGGGAGCAGATTGGCTAAAGTGGACCATCATTGGACCTTTTTTGCCAATGCTCTACCAAAATTGGCCCAACACCTTGTGCTGCCCGGGCGACACCACGGACGACATCCAGGACGACTTCTATCACGACATCTAGGACGACCTTAAGGACGACGCCAAGGGCGACGTCGAGAAAGATGCCTAGAGGACGACGTCTAGGACAACGTTGAGAACGACACTTATATGACGACGTCTAGGATGCCTTCTAGGCCGACCTTTAGGACGACCTCATGCCGATGTTTAGGACGACGTAACGAACGACGCTTAAAGGACCACGTCAAAGACGACGTTGAGAACAACGCCTAGACGATGACGTCTAGGACGACCTCTAGGACTACGTCAAGGACAACGCTTAAAAATGATATCTAGGACGACCTCAAACGACCGGTTGGCGAGGTTAGACATGAAAGCGTAACGTTAGGCGTAGCGTTATTCCACCGCATACCCCCGTCCCCTCCTCTCACATCGGACAGCTCTGCGTGCCGGTTGACGACGTTAGACCTCTAAGCGTAACGTTAGGTCTAACGTTAGGCCTAATGTCAGGTCAGCGCATACTTGCGTCGGCCCCTGCCGCTGCGTTGCCAGCACTTCGGCTCGCTCCTTAACAACAATGACCGCGTTGATATGGACCCACATGAAGCGTCTCAGCCAATGGGAATTCAGGTGCCGTTCCGCTGCCACAGACGGTTACAGACAATGCCGGCTACGCTCCATTCGGCAGGTAATACTATCATATTAATATAACTTAACTTAGCATCCCATTCCTAGTTCGGGCCACAGCTCTCTCCAAAACTGGAACTTAGACAAAATAGAAATGAAGGACTGCTTCAGTTAATATTGACCGCTATAGAACGACCTGAGTTTCCATGTACCGAGGTCGGTCATGAGCCTTGTAACATCAGTACAAGGTTTAAGTGGAATAAACTAGGCTAGCACAAGAAAGGAAATAGTTTTAAGGGTAGTGAGCTGGGCTAGTTGGTCACCATCTATCATGTATGATGTATTCTTCTGCAGCTTCCTCACGTCGTTTCGGTGACTTTAACCATGTATAAGGAAATAGTTGTATTGAATTCGACGGGGCTAAAGTAATATTATATTTTATATAGAAAAAAGATTTAGCTTTAGCAAAATGTATCCCTGATTTTTTTTTATTTACTCACAAATGTAATTGCAAAAACTGAAATTGCTCAAAGTTTTAAATAATGCGTGACTCAAAAGCTAAGTTTGTTTTTACAAGATAGTGCTAACTTAAGCAACAAGAAATTATTCTCAAGAATGCGGAAAAGACAAAAAGCTAATGATTCCTTCATTCGTTCTTACGTCGTTTTTTATTGCTCGTGCATAACTACAAGAAAGGTTCGTTGATCTTTCATAAAGGGAAGTCGTTTACACAAACGTGGCTGTTCGGTTGACCATTCCATTCTTCGTAAATCCTTCCATTGTTCCCTTGACTCTTCCACACGCTTTTTGTTTTAATTCACCAAGGTACGCTGAACCTGCACATAATGCAAATATTTCAGTGTTTTTTATTTGATTTTTAACGTACCTTTATAACTCACCCTGGTGCATGTGATACTAAAATTTCAACATTTATGTAAACAATTAAACTTATTTTAGTTTAAGTACTGAACAGCCTCGGAATCTGAATAACAAAAAAAAAATTGCAGCAGTGATGCGGAAGATGACGTCATGTTTTACTTGAAGGGTCTCAAAATTCACGGAGCCGTATATAAAGGTTCTGTTACAGACGCAGTTATGAGATTTCTCTCAGCAATATTTGTGAAGACAGGCTCTGATAGCATTGCCATGATGCGCGCGCTAACCATTGTCCTCATCTCTGTGCTCCTTCTGGAATGGTAAGAAACGATATCGTGTGATTAACAAAGCAAGCATGGATATTCCTCTTGCTTCAATACTTCGGTGAATGTAAAGATACAGAGTGTTTTTCTTTTTTTTTTTGCATGCCTATTTTTTGGAGCAAACGACACACCCATCCTCTCTCACACGATTGCCGTGATTATTATATCTCAATTTTTTGAAATCTCAAATATTAAATATTCTGAATCGCGCAATGAGCTAATACTGTTATATTGTCTAAAAATATGCTAAAAAATAGAAGTGACATTTGGCAACCTTTTTTTCACGAAACACAATATATGCCTGCAGGTTTTTGTTTTTCCATTAAATATAAGTGGGTGGTACATACGTGGTATGCGATTTGAAAATAAAAACGCATAATCAATTCGCCCAAATTTACATGCTCTAAACGTTTATAAAAACAACTCTGTAGTACTTGATCAAAGGCTTTGTACAGGTTCATCAGGAGGAAAACCACCTGATCTCGACTTTTGCCATACTTATATGTATTTATTTTGATTTGAATATTTATTAAAATAGATATCTTTTTCTAGTGCCACTGATTTGATACTCTCCCACTATTTTATAAAAAACGCCCTTTAACTTTCTGGCAAGATTTTTTTATCAATACTATTTAATCCACTTTGCTGAACCTATTGAAAAAAACTTTGTAGCCCGGTTGTGTTATGGGACCCTCTCAGCCGTTCAGACACCTCCCCTTCTGCATACCAAACCACTTAGACACTTCATACCAGTGCAGCCCTGCAAACCACTTCAGGACTTGCAGCCTCTCAGGCCCCCAAAGCCATTCAACCCCTTTGATGTCACAGTGACCATTAACCACACACACAAAATGCTATTGCTTTAAACGCAATCGGAAGATTTTATGTTCAGTTTTACATGCATGTTGAAGCTCAGCAAACAAATAAGAACCAGCGTGTACTAAAACCCACAGCGCAAGCAGCTGCAGACAGAAAGGTTAAAACAACTAGCTGCAACTAATCTTTGTGTTGCCAAAAATATATTTCGAGGTAGTCACAATTCCGCTCCGTAAATTTCTGAGATCTACGCTACATCAACTTCTAAAACCAAGGAAATCACACACAATTCCTGTTAGTAACGATTTCAGCAAAAACAACGAATGCGGAACCAGCATCCAACTCTTTTCACGAAATCCCATGCACGATCATGGTGCCGTCCCTTGTGCCATCGCGATCGCGTCCCTGGCATCATTTTCTCTCGTTGGAGAATCTCCCAATGCCGGACATGGAAAGTGATAAAAGAAACACGGTTTTGAGATGCCTTCTTCCTTATCCGTGCTGTGAGCTGATTTAGAAGATAGATCCCAAGTGCTGGACAGGAAGCATACCCTGAGTGATTACCCGTTGCGGCTCACACAAAATGGCGAAGCGGCTTCCCCGACATATATCTTGAAGGGTCACGTGATTTGTTGCACAGAATTGTTCATGCTGTTTTGAGCCGTCACGTGTTCTCCCGAAAAAATATTGCGATATACCGTTTAGGCCTCTAAAAATATTACTTGCTTCTCCAACCACTCAAACATATTTCAAGGGTAACGCAAGCTTCTTTGAAAACTTCGACGAAATCTAGGACCTCTCAAAAATTGTTAAAGGTACTTAAAGACCATTCTGAAATCTCGGTGGGCCCCATAAATGATTCCTCAATTAGGGAATGCTATTAATCGATATTTGTTCTGCATTTTCAAGCTCAACCATAACAATTATTACTTAGTTGCGCTCAAGCATTGTTAGTTAATGTTATTATATATTTTAATATTTTGAGTTAATCAATGTACTATCAAACTCATTCACACCTGAAAATATGTGTTGATACGATTATTCACCTCTTCATCATTCGCAGGGTAAAAATAAAGTTGTTTCCTTATAACAAAAAATTATTCTTCCAAAAGTATTGAAAGCATAAACAGCGTAGTCGTGGCATTGAGTACAAAGACACATCGATTTTTTTCCGTTATATTAAAGTTGACCCTTCTATAAACACTTGAAACTCGGCAGCAGTAAACTAGAAATCGCGTTATATTTTAGAACATAAAAAAGCATACCACGACTTTGAGCTCGATACGTTAAGAAATGACGTCTGGAAGAGATTCATACTCGTTTAATACAATATAAGAAGTCACCGCCAATCATTCATTTATTGTGCGATGGACCAACATTTCTAAACCAACTTAGTTTATTTTCAGGCGTGATACAGATGTTGTATTCCATCGGACTGCGTCATGCGAGAAAGGCAATTGAAAAGAAATGAGAACCTGCCTGATGTAGGAGATTCTGCAGAAGCTCAACAGGAATGTTTGGTCTCAGATGTTGGGTTAGCTGATCCTCAATAGACACAGTCGCGCATGAAAAACAAACAAATATGGTCTGTAAATAATAGGCCCCCGGATAAAGGATTAAATGCTGATCATTAATTGTACTGTAATTATCACAGAACCAGACAAACTTCAGTTATTTATATTTTCGTTTATATAGCTTAATACGTCCTAAGACCAGTATAATATTGTGGACTGAAAATCGGTTAGCACACCGGAAACATTCTCTTCAATCGCATTAAGCCTTAAAGTTAAGAGCATGCATTGTATTCTGACAGGTTATTTGAACTTTGCATACCGCGCTTTCAAGATTTGAACACCTGCTAAATCAATTATTTACTCATTTTGGAACAACAAATGAGCTGTAATACAGGATTTATTTCGTTGTATTTCAAATCACCTTGGGTAGGCATTTAGTTTAGTCTAATCTGGCAGTCAGCCACCGAGGCGCGAGCCAGTTGTTTTCGGGAAACATTTATTGGTAAAAAAACGAAAACTAATATCAATTTTTACTTATGAGACCAGCACTCACACAACAGAGTTGAAGCAACAGGTAATACAAAGTTGCTTTTAATAAAGTATTTACTACACACCCGATACATTTTTGAGTTGGCTTATTCGTTTACAGTTTTATGAGCTATTCCTTCCTTCCCTCTCTTTTGAATAATACAGGGTGTCTCAAATAGCAGCCAGGCTCTTTAAATGAACCGAAAAATCGGTTTCTTAACCTATCGCGCTACGATCTTGTGCAGCGTTGCCCACAGGTGGATGCATTTTTCTTCTATTAAAATTGCAAAAAAGCTAACGTAGCTGAGGAAAAAGAACAAAAAGAAAAAGCTTAACTCGTATGGAAACGCAGCGAAGCCACCGGTCTTCAAACAATAGGGCACCGTTTGGCACAGGAAACTAGAGATGGCGCAAGCGGTCGCGAAGCCAACTGCCGCCAATGACATGCATACGGCGGCGAGAGCCGGCGTCATTAGCAGACGATATTTCAACTCAAAAAGCGGCGCAAGCTTTCTTGATGTCAGGTGCCAATACTTGATATTATCATTCTTACTAGTAACTGGGGAACCATTGTTTTCGTTGTCCGATATTTATAAAACACCTTGTGCACATGGTTTATGTCATTGCTCCTATTTTCACAAGTATAGCCTGTCCTGGCATCGTTCCAGTCCCGTTAACATTCAATAGATATCTCGTGCCCGTGCAAGCATTAGGTCTTTTCGTCTTCTGCAACTCGCTCGATCTGACCCCCACCGACGCAAGCCGACACCACGAATCTCCCTTCCCTTATGGTTTGTCACTCGTCTGGATATCGAGGAGGACTAATGCAGCTTTCCATTCTTGTTAAAGATGTGATGTGTTTCCACATCCCTCCTGCAGCCTGTAGCATCTCCATACGTTGCATCTACTGAACCTGTGACGGTGCGAGAGGGTTCACTTGTTTAGGGTATGAGATGTGTACGATTTATTTGCACTACACTTTGGCCAGTGTCCACGAGATATGAGCGTGGCTGCCACGTTGGACCCTGCACGGTACCCTTGCGGTGGAGATCAACGACACATACGTCTACTCCATCGGCAATGTCTGGGAGATTTCGGACGCCGTGGCTTCGTCGCAGGCCGACTCTTGCTTGAGTCGGTAATCTGCTTCAAATATTTTAAGGTGCTGTACATCTGAGATGGCTGGTTTGAGAAGTTTTTTCGGCACAGATATTTTGACCGCAATAGGCGTCCCATAAGCTAGCCTCAGATGAGCTGTATCCTTTCTGCAAGGCTGTAGTTCGATACGAGCGCAGGGTCTCATAGGGGTATTTTTGTCTTGTCCATGAAGGTTTTATTATTTCTATGGCATCCTCCGCAAGTGCGCTACCTCGTGTATGATGGGGGTTTCAGGTAACATCTTAGAACCTGCATTCTTTAGACAAACTTGGCGATCTTTGAGGTGCAAACTTGAGAAAATTGTGGGCCTTTGTCTGATACAAAAACTTCTGGAATTCCGTGTCGAGCGAAGACAGGTGCAGTGGGCCCCTACGACTTGTGAGGTTGTGTTCTCCAAGTAAGCGATTTCTGAGTATCTAGAAAATAATTGGTCACGAACAACCACCGCTGTCCCCTCTGGTAGAATAAATTCAACGCCCACCGTTGACAAGGTCCCTAAGGTCTCTCAAGGAATTCTGTTGGTTTTAGTGGAACGTTTTGTTCATTGATTCCTCGATGCAACCGTGACATTTCTTAACACATTCCTGAATTTGTTTCGTAATTCATTGCTTCCACATAGTGTGTTTAGCTCCAGCCTGAGTCTTAGCAGTACCAAAATGTGCTTTGTGAAGAAGGCGCAGAAAGTGAAATATGCAAGACGTTGGCACGAAGATTCCAGTTGCGAACACAGTCAAATCGGCTTCGATGGTGAACTGGTAAGGAAATGGGTAGAAAGGCTTTACATCGCTGTCGAAATCACGCCAGCAAAGTCACGTTTTCTTGCGATAGTCTCTCATGCGCAGACATACCGAGTTCGTTTCCTGGCTGTCTATCATCCACTGGAGACTGGAGCTGGCCGCCGGTATGGTTGACCTCACTAAACAAAACACGAATGCCTCCACCCCTTTTTCTAGTTCAAATGATCCGTCAAGGCGAAGAGGTGCTCTTGAGAGTGTGCTGGTGACCAGAATATTCTTTCCTGGAACTTAGGTTACATCGTAGGTGTATCTCATTATGATCATGCTCATTTGCTGAAGTTGTGGAGTAAGGTCGTTTAACGACTTGGACGAAAATAGACTCGCGAGTGGCGTGGGGTCAGTCTCTTATTTGTACTTTTTTCCCGATTAGGTGGTCGCTGAATTTCTCTCACGCCCACACTAAGGCGATACCTTCTTTGTTTATTTGTGCATAGCATCATTCTGTATCAGTCGGGAGTCTCGAGGCGTAGGGAATGACTTCGAACCTACCATCGTCTTGACATTGACGGTGGACGGCACCGAGTCCAAACGATGACGCATCTGCGGTCACTACGGTTTCTTTCTTGGCATGGTAGATATTAAGGTACGGTTCAAATGACAATCCTGTTTTTCAATTCTCGAAGGCGTTTTGCTAAACTGGTCCCCAAACGAACTCTTCCATTTTTAGAGTACCAAGGTGGGTGGTTGCAGCGTTTTAATGAAGCAGGCAACGAACCGAGCAAGATAGGACGCCATTGCAAGGACTCTCTTCAGCTCGGTCCTTGATTGAAGTGGTGTCATGTAGATAATGGCCTTGATTTTTGAGTGGTCGTGGTTGAATTTTAAGGCCATCTATGCGGTGACCAAGACACGTGAGTTCTTGTTTCCCTAACAAACATTTGTCCTAATTGAGTGTGAGCCCTGCACGGCAAAAACTCTAGAGTACGTTTCGTAGTTTTTCGTCGTGTTCTTCATTGCTGGAACCCCAGACCAGAAAGTCATCTATGAGGCAGACGTCGCCGCTGACTCCGAGGATGTTTGACAGCTGTTTCTTCAAAGTATATCAGGAGCACAAGAGATGAAGAAATGTATTCCTAAATGCGTGATGAATATGCTGGATTTTTTGCTTTCTCCGCTTATTGGAATCTGCCTCGAGTTTAAAGGAAGCTTTAGCCCCTTGAAAGAGGCCAAGTGTATGACTTTTGGCATGATCAATACCATGAGTGCGCGCAACTCGGTTGGGTCGTTAACGAGGGAGGTGACGCCAAGGTACTCCATTCGTTGCAGTGTTTTCTTGTATTCGCATAATGAGGGATTATGACACGACAAGGCGAGCTTTGGACAAAGGGTCTTGCGTTTTCTTCAGGGTGTCGAACCGAACCCGAACCCGAACCGAAAACCGGATCAAAACCGTTATTTTTGACCGAACCGGAACAAAACCGAAACCGAAATCGAACGCTTCATATTGAACCCGAACCGGAACGAAACCATAATCTGATGTGGCGGTTACCGGTTCAACGAAAACGGTTCAGGGCCAATTATGTCAATAATTGGTCTAAATGGGAAAAGTTGCGGGCGTACATTTTTCTTATGTTGCTAAGGCTAATCCTATATACAGCGAAATATTTTTGCATTTCTTTTTTATTGCATACGTAATGAAAATACATTATCGTCTGGAGAGCTTCAACTTTCCTTTGTTTCTTGGATTGACCCTGGCGGCGCGGTAGCGGCGGCGGCGATTTCAAAGCACCGCTTGGCCGCTTGGCTACGGAATGTCCAAGTGTCGGAGTGGATTGCGCCACTGTAGGCACGGGGGCCTGCGCGTCTGCGAATGTTTGACCTCAAAATGGACCACAGTCGCACTTGATGAGCCATTTAGCCAATCGAGCACCGAGAGCGCACCACGTGACCCTCCGTTTGAGTGCAGGGACACCCTGAAGGAAGGGGGACAAGTACCGCGCTGCATCGGCAGTATAGTTCGTAGGGCCGCCTGTGGTCCTTTTCAACGAAAACCAATATTTTCTTCGACGTGCTCAAAGTGCTAACTTACAAAAATAAAAAAAGAAGAAACATGGGTTGTCAGAGGTAACGTTACTCGGCGACGATTCGCCGACGCGCCGCGCCCAGGAAGGAGGCCAGGGGGAGGGGGAGGAGGGTGGGGGAGAGAAGAAAATGTGTCTGTTCATTTTTTTGGTAAGTTTGTCAAACTAGCAAGGCCAGCATGTCACCTGTTCAACCATTTTATCATTTTTGTTTGAAGTCCTCTTTCATCGTCTTCAACTGAGCATTCGAGAAACGTCGTTCGCTGTGGTGGCATTACCGGAACTTTGTTCGGTGGCTGACAGGTACAAATGACCCGGTCTAAGGACCTCAGACCGGGTCATTTGCATAGAGCGTTTTTTGCGATAAAAAGACAGTGACTAGACAAAGCATCGCCACGAGATCTTTAGAACAGCGTTTTTCCACCGGAACCCGAAGCGCTGTCAAGATGTAGTCACATTTCATTATACGTGCGTGTTCACGGGCCCAATCATTGACACATCGGCCAGCCTGGCCGATGTGTCAATGACCGGTTAAGCTGGTCCCGTTAAGCTGTGGTCTATACATGACCACAGCTTAACGGGATTCAATGAACTACCCCAACTGCGCACTCGGCGTCCCTGTTTCTGTGTTTTACGTCACATTTGTTTCCTCTCGTTCCCCTGTCAGCCACTCTGGGGCATAGCTGTGACATTTTACTGGGTGCCGAAAACAGGTAGCATGTATAAAAAAAAACACGTGTGTGCAGAGCCAAACAAACCAATACATATGGAGGCAAGCAATTTAGCTAGAGACCTTTTTATTGTTTACAAAATCGCAGCCCAGTGTGTGATCTTCACAGCCCAGCACGTACGTGTTTGTCGCTTCGGAAAGCGAGCAAAGCACGCCCTATACGCCTGAACACTGAAGATGGCACCGGCCACAAGCTCTTTTTTGTAAAGGTCTATAGAGCCATCCCGAAAATACGCCCTCTTCTGGCAGAGTTTGAAATACTGCACAGCTGCGTGTGCAAAAAACACCGTAAAAATGGAAAGCCGATCGCTTCTATATAGTTCACTTAAGAACAGTGATATACAAGTAATAGCCTTGCCACATTAATGGTGCCTGTTGCGCACGTCACTGTGCAGAGTTTTTATATCTGCCTGAAGAGGGAGTAGTTTTGGGATGGGTCTATTGCAAGTACCTCGTGCTCAGAAAAGGCTGCAGGAAGTGCTCGGTCAATATTCAGAGGTCGAGTTAGGAACCGGTTCGAACCGGTTTGCACTTATTGAAACCGGTAACCGGAGTGATATTATGTGCGCTACCCTAAACCGGAACCGAACCGGAACAAAATACAATGCTACTGAACCCGAACCCGAACCGAACCGAAATAATGACCGGTTCG
>JAZHYW010020241.1:0-94053 GCA_037355805.1 Ixodes ricinus
TTTTTTATTCTGCTCTTTGTACGAGCGATTGTAGAAAACGAAGTTTCAGTTCCACTAGCTCTTTATCGCTGCACCGTTGGTTCGTTTGCGTGCTGTAAAATTTGAGGACGAAGAGTCAGTGGATCGACGTGATGGAGGTCAATGATGAAAGCGTTGCAGTACAAGCCAGTGTACGAGTGCATGCCGTCAGTCCGATAATACAGGGCTATACTGGGCGCAAAACAAGCTATCAAGTTTTGAAGAAAAAAAATTAGAACGCTCGCAGAAATTAGGATTGCTAGCATACGACACGCCCGATCGCATTGCTGAAGGTTCGGACACCGAGGTCGTTGAATCATCGGATACTCTCCAGGCCAAAGATGCCTGCCGTCTAAAGAATACGAACTGGTTTGTGTACCAAGTACAAGTAAACGTCGAGCACAAAGTACGTATTTTGTCTAGAACATGACTAGAACTTGTTTACTAGGTGCATATGCGGCCGATGTAGGTCTCTCGGAAATGCATGCAGTGTGATCTCTTCTTCAGTTGCTGAAATAACGGGACAGTCCCTCACACAGCACCTTCTAGGCATTGTAGTTAATCACGTCAATTCACTGACTCCGCTTCTTCTACCTTTACAGCAACATGAAGCGATGAAAAACGAATAAAAGAAACCTTGTCTGCTTGGATCGCTCGTGGAAATGCGGGGAATAACAAAAATATTTAAAAAATATATTACACGCGCTCGTGGTAAGCACGAGGAGCGATACAACTCACGTGACTTCCGGCGATGCCTCCCTTCTGGCCACCCCGACACCTTGCGGTACACTGTTACGTCACAGTGCACGGCGGGAACTTTTGAATTAGGCCTCGTATTTCTATTTTTTATAAAAAGAAATACGCAACTCTATAGTGAAATATTTTTTTTTGTGATGTCCTGATATGCCATTTCAACGCCTAGCATGAAAATTTTATTTCTTATTTTGGCGTGTCAGGCTTTTAAAGGGCGCCGCCATCTTGCCGGCAGGAGTGCTTGGACTCGTCAGCAATCCGATTCCAAATCCTTGCCTAAGCGTACGCGATAGGATTATGGCCACGCCCAAGCAGAACCCCACTGAGCAAGATGGCGGTTCCCGGAGACCGGACTTGCAAACGTGTATACTTCATCTCGCAAACATCTGCAGTGAAGACAAAGGCACATGATCATGAGCGCGCGTGGCTTTAAAAAGTGCCTCATATGCACGAGTGCTTGTGCAAACAAATGCCTACTGCTAAGCTGGGCTCACACGCGTATGGCTTTGTTTTTACCGGAGACGTTTGGGAGAGGGAGTGTAGAAGTTTTTGAGGGACAGGCTTTGAATTCTGAAAGAATAACAGGAAGAAAAAAAATTCCGCGATCGCTTGTTCGCCTTAAAAGGCCGGCCCGCAAGCAGAGAGAGAACCCGACCCTCACTTTTCCCTCTCGCCACTGTGAAAAGGAGGAAATCGCCTCATTTTCCTCCTCCCCATTTTTCTTCTTTTGTTTTTGTTTGTTTGGCTGGTTGCTTGATCTTTTTTTTTTTTTGCAAGTTTGGGGTAGAGGAAATGAAAACGCGGAAAGGATTTGAAAGATTATCCAGATGCCAACCGGCACACCCGCGACAAAGGAGCTAAACCGCCGGAGGAGCTGTTTTGAGCGAGCTTGGCTTTACGGATTTGTTCTCAACGAGTTCGATTGAATTTTTTAGCATGGGTTTGGAGGACGATTCTTGCTGTTTTGAGAACACAAATAACTTGTTCCTGTTCAACGAAATAGTCATTGAAGTATCAATTTTGTTATAAATATCTGATTTGGCATCTTTCGTTGTTTAGGCGAATTCATGCTGACAGCAGGAGTACAGGCGGCGTTTTCGGTATCTGGATGGCGTTCCACTTGAACCAGTAGTTCTGAACCGTTCACTTCGGGGACCTAAGTGACTTTGTTAGGCGCAGCATTATCGTGTGAGGCTCGCTCGAAAAGGGGACGTTAGACGGGGTGGTTCGCTCGCATGTATCTCTTTTCCAATGCACGCACTACACGCTCCCTGTCGTGTTCGCGTTGAGTCGATACAGGCGGTCTACTCTATAAGGCTCGGGCTTTATTACTGGTACTGGGTGTGAGGAAGGTCCCAACCAGCAGAGAAACTTGAGAAGTTGTTTTGTACCATAGAACAGAACAATTTTGAATATCTTCGAATGTGCCTCCACCGCAAAATCGTATAGCATCGATTGTTAACGATTGGTTAATAATAAATTGTTAATACGCTCACACAACAGAATAACAATTTATCGCCTGAAGCTCATAAAAATAAAAGATTGGGCGTGTGCGGGCACCAGAATATTTGTAATAGAATCAAAAATCGCTTTGAATCAAGTAAGCAAGCCGAATAGGTTGAGATGCTAAATTTATTGTATTAGAGATCAAATGTTTCCTAATTTTCTCGTACAATTTTTTTATTGTGACTTCCAGTGTAATTATATTTGTTGCTTTACTCTGTTTGAGTTTATGTTTTTTTTTCTTGTTGTCCCACTCTGCTTGGAGCCTAGAAATGGCCCTGCAGTGTGAGATAAATAAATAAATAAATGATGGTGTGGAGCTGAGTTATCACGAGGGTATTTTGTCCTGTTTCACAAAGTTCATTACTGGTTATATATAAAAAACACGCCAGTTATATTACGTTGCAAACAGCTGGATTCGGGTTTTTCTCAAGGAGCTCTAGAGCTTTCCCATTGACATTTTCGTCTCTTTATACAAGATTAAAAAAGTTAGGCAATTAATATTAAACCTTTATTTGCTTAGGGTTGATTAAAACCACGGCAGCTCTCGCAAGACGTTTGCCAACGACATAGAGCTGGTTTTAATTCACGCGTAAGGTGTCGAATTTTTAAGAGGATATCGCAGCTCCCGAGCCCTATTGCAATTCCAATGGCAACTTTTTAGTATTTTTCTCGAGAACCACCGAACGGATTGACTTTGGGAACGGTTTTATTAGAAAGATAATAAAAAACTGAGTTATATTGCGGCGCTACATTTCCCGATTTTTAAGCTTAAAACTTTTTACGGGAACATAAAGATGCTTGAAAAGCCTTTTTTTTCATTCCGCTCTTCGTAAACATTTAAAAAATAAACCGGGGCCAAAATACAAAGTTTTGAGTTCCACAATATTCAGAGGCCAGGACTTTCTGAATATATCTCTTACAATATCTCTTTTCCAGAGATTCTTATTTGTAATAAATTTTAGCTAAGTTTATAGCCAGCCTATCAAAACGTCAAAAAATCCAGCCCGTCAGCTGGCGCCATCTATGAGTCTGTCCGTAAAACTTGCTCTCTTGAAATTGAGCAATGTGTTATTGCGCCCAGACTACTTGCATCTTTCAAGGTCGTCGGGTTGACAGTCGGGATTTTGAGGAAGAGGTGCCTCTCGAGACAGATCGTTTTTTTTTTTTCTGCCTTTTTTTCGTTTTTTGTTTTTGTTTTTGTTTGGGGGGCGAAGATATTTTTTGTGGGTTATCGCGTTAGTGAGTAATAGGTTCTACATCGCCCGAGCGCGTCTTGGGAGGATGTTCCGTTCTTTGTGAGTGGTGTTTTGGGTCTAGCACAAATGATAGTTAAAAATTTTTTTTTCTTTTTTTTCTTTTTTTTTTTGTGGCGGAGATGTTTGGCAGGTAGGTGAGAGTCGTAGTTTTCAATCACTGGAGCGCGTCATTCGGAGGATGTTCCATTCTTTGTTGGCATTTTGGGTCAAGAAATTGGAAGTGAAAGATTTCACGCTTCAAGTGGTCCTTGCGTGAGGCCTGAAGTTAGCAAATGCAGGTAAACAAAGGCAACCGAAGCGTCAAAGAGTAGATACTGTCTTACCACTTCTTTGTGTTCGAAGTAGGGTAGGTGATTTGATCTGGCGATTTCAAATGTTCTGCAGAGATGCATTTAAAATGTTTACTTATTTTAAACGTGGAAGAAACATACGTGCGTTTTGTCGATTTTGTTTTAAGCCCGAGCATTTAAGTACGATATCTACCTAAATAAAACAAGCAATTGCGAAAAAAATTCTGTGAGCTACAAACAGAACAAGCTTTTGGTAGTAGGCGTGACACGTTGCCATTTGAAAGTTGTTGAAAATCGCGCTGAAGATGCTGTGTTTGGCCCGAATCAACACACTCTTGATTCAGTATCTTATGAGAAATAGAGGCGAATGAATTAGACAAGAACCCGCACATCTTTTTATTATGGTGTTCGTCGATTGTACTGTCTTGGCTGCGATGAGGCCCTTGGTCGGCTGTTACTGTTGGGCGGCGGACAAAAAATCTCACCTGAGAACGGGCGGCGGAGAAAAGCTCACCGGAGAAAGCTCACCCAGTAAAATGCTCACTGCAAAACCGACAAATGCGGAGAAAAACTCAGTTGCACGGAAATATTTTTATTGCTGTTTGCACTGCGGTGTTTATATTTAAAACTAACGTCCGCACTTCTGCTCAGCGTCATGCTGCGCTTTTGCGTGTTCGTATGTTTGAAAAACCAAGTGTTCTCGTTCAGCCCCTGAAGAGGTAGCTTGCACTTTCTAAGAGAAAAATTGGGACGAGAGCAGACGAATCCACAGTTTGCCAGCGGAATGTGAACATCTAAAAAAGTGGGAGACGCTTTTTCTGTTAAGCTTTTACATGGAGACAGGACATTGCCTGAATGTTGAGTACTACAAAAAGCAACTATGTAGACCTCCGTCTCGGCTCCCGACGACTCCTGACCTCGCCAAAAGTATCAAGTTCGTCTTGGAGCCACGGCAAAGAGGTCATTGTTTACTACCAAGCAAAAGAAAAACGGAACATAATATTGTCGCGTGAAGCCCGACTAGCCAAGTAGGCGGCGCGCTCGTGGCCTAGCGAGTTACCTGTGCTTGCCTTCGATGCCGGGCCGCGGATTCACTTTCTAATGTGTTTCTGTAATGTCGCGTCCGCGGTAATTTCGGGGAGCCTGTTTGCTTATTCGAAGGTTAGAATGTTCCTGAGGCACGAACCTTCTACGCCGATTGTTCAGAAGCCCACGCGCGTGTACATGAGGGCTCCGCGTGGAGGGCCGGAGTCAGGGAGGAAGTGGCCGAGTGGGCTAACGCGTCTCAGCTCAGGCGTGGAGCGAAAGCTTGCGCTTGGAACCTCCTGGGTTCGATTCCCCATCCTTGCCCGTTTCGATCTGGATGAGTTTCATTACCGGCACGCGTTCGTGTGATCACTACTGCGTGATGCACGTTAAAACCGAGGTTAGCGGTTGTACCGCACTGAGCTAAATTTCTCATCTACAGCTAAAGAGACCGATTGCCCGTTGAGGCGCATCTCCCCATCAAGGCTGTATAAACGCATAAAGAGCGAAACAAAATTTAGAGCCGAGTCAGTCCCGATCCTGCTGTTTTCGTCGACATCGGCGCCTGCGGCGCGCAACCTTCTATTTTGTTCGCCCCATTAAACGTTTAGTTTCTTCAGTTATTCTACCTCATCGTTTGTCATTCGTGACTATTATCTTTATCCTTTGGATGCAAAAGAAAAAAACACTATTTACAAAAACGAGCGGCAGTCTGACAGAAACCATCATGATGTTCGATAAAACGGTTTTCTACGAAACGGCTTCGATGGAATTGGATTCAATTACATGGCGTTCATTTAAATGACTTCGATATTAGGGCGAGTTCGATAAAATATCGAGAGCTGCAGGAAAATAATGTTAAAACGGATTTGTAAATGTGAGCACTTTTCTCGCATCTGTCCGAAGTCTTGGTGGCGCCATTCTCCGCATCCTGCCGGATTTACGGTGAGCACTGTACTCGCCGGAGGCACAGCGCAACACCGAGAGGATCGCGGGAGAAAAGCTCTCCGCAAGAAAAGTTCACCGAAAACACTGACGAGATGCTGAGACCGGCCACTCAAGAGGTAGTGCGATCCAAGCATGCCCAAGTTTAGTATTTGCGGAGAGGTATAAACGGTGAGATATATACAAGATTCGTATGTTGCGAGACATAATAGGAATGAAAAGCAGAAGTCCACAGTTTTTGCAGAATGGAAACAATTAACGAAAAGGGATAGACACAGTCTTTTTTCTATAAAGGCACTGCCTGTGCAGCGTGAGAGTTAAGCCATGTGAACAGTAACGAAGTGACTGACACTCTTCGTGCGCCCGACGTGACCACAGAGATCCCCAAATTGTGGCGGGACCCATCACACCAAAGTCGCAAGTTACTACGAATAAAAGTAAAAACGCTGGAAAATAATGCTTTTTCTTATCCGCCTATGCCCAAAATAACGCCATTTCCGAAAACGAACATCGTGGAGGTTGAGTTTCCACCGCATTCGTCAAGATTCTGATGAGCTTTTCTCACGCGATCGGTGCGGTCTTGCGGTGAGATTTCAGCTATCTAGCGGCCTATTTTTCCGAGATTTGCGACTTCAGCATGGATCTGAACACTTGTACATCGGAACCGGAAGAATCGCACGGGCCTAAAAGACGATGCTGGTTTTCAGCCATCACATTTCACAAAGTGAGACTCATAAGGTTCTGTTGCACACTGGGTCACAGCTACGATAATTTCATCGAACCGTTTTGTGAATGCGTCAGGTTTCTGCAATAAAATTTGAAAATTTCTCATTGTCCTCCTCGTACGACAGACGCCTGGATGGCAGGACACTGCATGGGGTGTACCCAAGCGGATGGATTCGGGTTCCTACCTGCTGCTCCCACTAACCCCGAATTTTTCGTTTTGTTTTGTTAGCAACGTCTTTTGGCCGGCTATTAGGATTTTTTGTTTAAAAATACCGGCCAATTGTTGCAAATGAACGTTTCGGTACGGGACGACCACTTTTTCGATGAAACGGCGTTCGAAGAAATATCCTGGAACCTATGCTTTTGCCGTTTTTTTCCTTCGGGGTTATTTTCCCGATTATTGCTTTAGCTCGACGACAACTCGCGCACAGCTTTGTGCCCCTCCCCTTTATTTTCCGCCTAAAGAGCAATTGGCAAAACACAAAAAAGGTCCAGACTCCTCGATATGACATATAAGGATGGCTACCCTAGCCACAACCAGTGGACCCCCTCTAATAGACCGACCTCACCAAGCGTTCGCGCATGCGTGAAGCCGACAAAAGTTTAGTTCACAAGAAGCAGGTGGCAGTGTCCGGGACGGCTCGTGCCGTTACGTGCTTTTTCGCGCGCAGAGTTCCGGCGAGGTTCGGGCACGTGCTGAAATACTAGAGTTCCCTCGATGCATTGCGGCGGCGGTGGCGTAGTGAAACTGCTTGGTGAGATGGGTCTGTTCTCTTTGAGAGTTGCGTTATCTCCAGCGCAAAGTGGGGCATACAATGTTCGTCGTTTCGTCACCCTTTCTTTGTACCAACTCGCAGGTTTGTGGAAACTTCAACTCCGACTGAGAACAAGGATTGGAAGCCATCCCGTGCCAATATGGTGCCTCTATTAGCCGCGAAAACGAGATTGAAATCAGTGTAATGATTGGTTGCTCTATCCCCGCCGTGACGTCACGGATAGACCAGCGAGTTTTGTCCCCGGGAGATTAGGACCGCACGAATAAAAATATAGGCACTGTGGCACTCTAGGCACGATAATTTTTGCCTTGCAAGAATAAGGCAAAAATTATCGTGGAATACACTATCAGCCAATACTAAACCGTTTCCGAAACGGCTAGGCAAAATGATCTTGTCAGGTCACTATCGGAACTGGTCGGAACACGTAATTATGGAAGGTATTGTTTTAATAATTTTTTAAAGCATAGCTTTATGACACTAGAAATACTCTTTGAACAGTAGGTATATAAGACGCAACACTATCTAAACTGTGGTTATTGATTTTTTGGCATTTTCGGCAATACAACCTATAGTTCTGATTCCGTGAAATTTAGAGATCGCACACCGATTTAGAAATCGGGGTGACCGTCGAAATCTGGTGCTCTAGAAAAAAAAAAAGATGTGGTTGCGTTATTCTTAGTGTTAATTGTTTATTATTTCTTTATCATCAGTTGAACCAACACGTTCTTCTCCCAAGTATAAAAAAGTTGTGACTCTAATGGCTGCTGATGGTATCGTGAACTGGTTCATTTCGATTTCTTTTTCGCACAAGAAGATCAGACACTTTTTAGAGTGAGTAGCTTTATTTTCCAAAGCACTGCTTCATGAAAAGTAAGCTCTTGGAGCGCTATTTAGTACGCAACGTCATTCTTACTTGTGGTATATTATTTCGCATCATTACGACACGACATTGCATATTTCGTTTTGTAATGATGATATGGCATATTTCGTGTTTTGTGATGACGATATCAACAGTCCATGCTATTTGGAAACCGTATCTTGCGAAAATCTCGGAACGCAAAATAGCCGGAAAACCGAGCCAAATGAATCCAAAGTATCAGGCCGCGAAATGAGGCTGTTTCAGAATCGAAGAGGTCGTGTGGGCGTCCTAATTTAAATCAGGCGATTAACGCAAAAAAACAAACCACAAACTGTATTTACACTAATCGACCAATTGAATATCATCGTACACAGAAGGTGTCTCGAACGGCTTCTGTCTGTCGTTTGCCTCGTTCCGCTCGTGTAGTTCAATCTTCTAGTTTCTCGTCCTAAATTTTCTGGTGAGCGTCAAATTCTTTCCAATCTGCAACAGAGGCGGTTACTCTAACCGCGTTTTTTTCTTCTAATCCGGTAAGAACAGGACAAAGGCCCCCCTTCGCGATATTTGGAGGCCCTACAAGAAGCCATTCTCGCAGCTGGCAGGGTGGAGGGACAGGATGGGTGAGGGGGCTTTCAGGGTCAGGCGGTCCGCTTGTCGCCGGAACAAAAAAAAAACTTTCCCTTTATTTTTGTTTGGAAATGGCACTATATCGCATGAGTGAGCACAAAGGCTTCCTCCCAGGCCATTTTGGATTCTGAAAAGTTCCTATCGGAGAAGAAATTCTAAAGGCCGGCCGCAAGCAGAGAGAAGGAAACCGACCCTCACTTTCCTTCTCGCCACTCTGAAAGGAGGAAATCGCCTCTCGTTTCCTCCTTGCCATTTTCTTTTTTTTTTTTTTTTTGGTTGGCTGCTTGATTTTTTTTTTTTTTTTTGCAAGTTTGGGGTGGGGAAATGAAAGCTTGAAGGATTTGAAAGGATTATCCAAATGCCAGCCGGCACACCCGCGACAAGGGGAGCTAAACCGCCGGAGGAGCTGTTTTGAGCGAGCTTGGCACTTGCTCTTCCCAACGAGTTCGATTGGCTTTTATTTAGCATGGGTTTGGAGGACGATTCTTGCTGTTTTGAGAACACAAATAACTTGTTCTGTTCAACGAAATAGTCATTGAAGTATAAATTTTGTTATAAATATCTGATTTGGCATCTTTCGTTGTTTAGGCGAATTCATGCTGACAACGGGAAGTACGAGCGGCGTTTTTCGGTATCTCAGGGATAGCGTTCCATAGACCAGTGGTTCTGAACCATTCTACTTTGGAGACCTAAGTGACTTTGTTAGGCGCAGCATTATCCTGTGTGAGGTTCGCCCGGAGACGTTAGACGCGATGGTTCGCTCGCACGTATCTCTTTTCCAATGTACGCACTACACGCTCCCTGTCGAGTTCACGCGTTGAGTCGATACAGGCGGTCTACTCTATAAGGCTCGGGCTTTATTACTGGTATTGCGTGTAGGAAAGGCCCCAACCAGCAAGAAGCTTGAGAAGTTGTTTTGTACCATAGAAGAGAACAATTTTGAATATCTTCGAATGTGCCTCCACCGCAAAATCGTGTAGCATCGATTGTTAACGATTGGTTAATAATAAATTGTTAATAACCTCACACAACGAAAAACAATTTATCACTTGAAGCTCATAAAAGAATAAAGTGGGCGTGTGCGGGAACAGAATAATTGTAATCGAATCAAAAATCGCTTTGAATCAAGTAAGCAAGCCGAATAGGTTGAATGCTAAATTTATTTTATTTGAGATCAAATGTTTTCTAATTGTCGTACAATTTTTTTTTATTGTGACTTCCAGTGCATTATTTTTGTTGCTTTACTCTGTTTAGTTATGTTTTTTTCTTTCTTGTTGTCCCACCCTGCTTGGGCCTGAAATGGCCTGCAGTATGAATAAATAAATAAATAAATGATGGTGTGGGCGAGTTGTCACAGAGTATTTTGTCCTGTTTCACAAAGTTCATTACTCGTTATATATAAAAAAACACGCCTGTTATATTACGTTGCAAACAGCTGATTCGGGTTTTTCTCAAGGAGCTCTAGAGCTTTCCCATTGACATTTCGTCTCTTCATTCAACATTAAAAAAGTTAGGTAATTAATCTTAAACATTTATTTGCTTAGGGAATTAAAACCACGGCAGCTCTCGCAAGACGTTTGCCAACAACATAGAGTTGGTCGAATTCGCGTAAGGTGTCCAATTGTTAAGAAAAAAATTAGGGAGCGTTATTTCGGACACCTCATATTTACGTAGATTTACTTATGGGTGACCCGACAAGGGAAACGTAGCTATGTTTTCAGTGATTTTTCATTTTGGGAAAAATCACGGTACTCCGTTGAGAAATGCAATAATACACGGCAAGCATATGACGATATGAAATGTATAAGTGTGTGCTGCATCGGAAGCCGACACATTTCGGACTTCTCGTCTTTCTGTCTAAATGCTGCGAGTTTGTCTCTGTACTCATTTTACGTCGTGTTCCTTGTAATGAAAAAGAAAGAAATATCGAAAGTCATATTTACGCTGAAAAGTTCGTGCATGAAAAGTTCGTGCGTGAAAAGTTCGTACAGCGAAAAGTCCGTACACCGAAAAGTCCGAGCATTGAAAATTCCGTGCACCGCAAAGACCGCACCGAATTGCCTTACACCGAACCGTCACACCAAAACGTCCTACACCGAAATGTCCAGATCCCATCCGAGATGATGAGGGGGGGAAACGTATTGGGTCATTACGAATGCGTCAAAATAAATTTGTATTACTGAGAGCTAGAGTGAAGTAGACGTTTCTCAGTTACGTATGGTGAAAGAAATCAGCCAGAAGTTGGATGAGTTCTTTCTATGATACAAAAGATTAAAATTGTATAGCCTGGCTTGACTGATGAGATGCGTTTTGCGGGGCACTAAAAGTGCCTTGGCGGGCCTCAAAGAGTCCCTGCCACTTTTGAGAGAAAGTTTCAAAACGGCGGCCTCATTGGACTGCGAACAAACGGGAACAAAACAAAATGAAAACTTCGTAATACCTGCTGTCTTTTTATAAATGGCATAATTTGCTATTATTACCAGCTGCACTATTTTTACTCTTCTTAGTTGCTTCAACTTCAACGAGGCGGCGATTACTCAGAAAACACCTGTAGAACGAACATATATTATGCGCACGAATAGGCCAGGCTGTGTTCATTTCACACGGAAAGAATAAAAACACAAAAAATATACGAGGGACAGACACACACAGTTCTTTCAACGAGCAACTACACTTAAATGATGCCCATTAAACTATGATGAACCACTTTGGTCACGGAGAAAATTAAGTGAAGACGAAAATGCTAGAAGATACTAGAAAAAGATAAAAATAAAGATAGCTGAATTAAAGAGTGTGAACACACACTCTTCTTCCGTGTGAACACACAGTTCAGACGGAAAGAAATTCTTTCCGTGTGAACTGTACTTCATCCAACGCGCTCTGCTAAGTGTACCTGTGTTCATTTCTATACATGATTATATGGTCTAGAAATGCAACTCATTTTACATGCTTCGCCCACTTACTGCAATAATTTCGACTTGTATTTACTTATGGATATTACCTCGAACAAGAAAAATAATATCGATACAATCCCTCTCAGTGCGCTTTTCTTAGAACGGCCAATTTTTCAGCTCCCTGAATAAGGCTCAAAGTTCAAAAAAAAAAAAAACGTTTTTGACTTTTGCAGTGACGGTCAAGTTCCAGTCACTCGAGATGAATATGCCGTGTTGTAGCTTATATGGCCGCATGCGGAAGTATCTGAGTGTGTTCTAAAGCTACAAAAAAAGAGCAAAAAAAAAAAAAGGAGAAAAGCGAGCCAGTTTTTTCGAGCTCCTATCCAGCCTGCCTAACTAATCCCTGGTGTTTGGGATTGAAGCAGAGAACCTTGAAGGGTTACAGAGATTTTGTCGGGGGCCGGTAAGCCTATTAGCACTCGTGCGAGAAGGCCGTAAAAAGCGAGGAGGAAAATGGAGGAGGAAAGGGGAGGAGGAAAAAAGAAAAGAGGGGAATTTTCTGCCACGCTGAAGGTAACTTTGAGTTCCCCCCCTTAACACAAACCGGGACCAAAAGGACGCGTGGGATTATCGCTTTGTCGAATTCTTGAGCGTCCTTGGTGCAGTCTTTGTATCGAAGCTACTAAGGCCACCGCCGCCGTGCCCTGAAGGAGCAGCCGTCTCGCTGGAAAGAGACATCCGCTCAGAAGGCAACAGTCTGCCGCCGCTCCAAGGACTCTGCCTTATCGTCCCTAGCTACTCCAGCCGGTCAGGTCCTTCTCTTCAAAATAAATAAATTTTATTTCTGTCAGCAACAGAAAGGATAAACTCTAAATTTGGAAGCATTGACGTTTCCACGCGTTGAACCAAAACAAATGGCAAGGTTGTAAGGATCAGTGTGTGTTTTCCTTTTTATTTTCGGCCGCTTGCCGGCATTGCCGAGATGGCCCCCTCTTCCAGAGGAGGGGGTGCTGGCGGTGCGCGGTAGGGGGCACATGGCCCCTTCGCGAGCGCGCGCGGCGCCGCCGTGCGGAAGGAATGTGTCCCCTTGGGGGACGGAGGCGGGCCCCTGAAGGAGCGGGGTCGGGAGAGTTTGAGCGGGAGAGGTCCCGAAGTCGGTCGCGGACGTGTGTCGTCCGCCGGCCCTTTGTTCTTTGTTAATAAATGTATAGTTAAATCATCAAATCGTCGTCGCTGCCACTGCCTCGCCATCGAAGTCACCAGCCGCGATCGGGGAGAGGATCTTCGACAACTGACGCCTCTCCCCACCACAACAACAACTTTACTAAGGTTATCGCAGGATTGAAAGGCGTCGGTCACCAGAAAGACGTCACCATCTTTTAGAATCCCTGCCTCCGTTGTACAAAGGTGCGGACTCTCACTGGGTAACGACTCCCGTTCAGAAGGTCGCCTCCCACTAAATCCCCTGGTCATCCTTTCTCCCATAGCGCCTCAAAAATTAGACAAAAGACTGCTTAGCCACCACGGACGGCACCTTCTTTGTATCGCAGTTAGCCCCCAAGTCCCTGGCATCCAAAGACCGAATTATGGTGGACGCTGCGCCCGCGTTATCCTTCTCGCAGTTCCTGGTTGCGTGTGAAGGCTACTATACCATTCTTCTAAAGAGTCCCATTCGTAGCAGTAATAGTGATGGCTTTCGCCTGCTTCGCCCTAACTTTGCCGCTACCGGCGTGAAAAAAAAAAGGGTTTTGGACACGAAAGACAAACTTAGGGTAAAGAGCTTATAAACGCTCTCCACCTTTTTTAATCATATATACACGTAAAGATACTACGAGTACGCATGTAATAATGACAAAAATATGGCCGGTGCTATACTTTGTTTATAATCACCAATAATCTTCTTTGGTTATAATTATGGGTTATCTTAAGCGATTGGTGTCCTATTTTCGTTGCTTGTGTAGCCTAAACCGGACTGTGACTATAACCGGTGTGGCTATGAGATATGCTGTCTGTGAGCAGTCCGTGTACTGTACAGTTGCCTTTGTCATGCAACTTCTGCCTCAAACCAACAAGGCCGTTTTGGAACGATTGTTATAAAAGCCCTTTTTACTGCCATCCCGCACTCACTTTTCGTGCAAGATGGCAACGACCACCAAAACTTTGTTATTATGGCCCGGGCTAAAGGCTGAACTCCATGGAGCGAATTATGCGACGAATAACTGACGAACGCCGCCCAACGGCACGCTCGCCTTGCGCGTGACGTAGCAGCCACTGTGCTGATGCCACGCGCAGAGCAAAAGCCGTCGGGCAAAATTCGTCGATTTTTAGCTGTATATTCGTCCCATGGAGTTCAGCCTTAAGTGCTATGTTTAAACTGAGCGAAACGAAGTCAGACATTTTGCTGTTTAACTGTTTGCTCTGTATGCCGAAACTCAAGCTGCTGAGCACATCCGGGACGTCGAACTCTAATTTGAAAAAGCACATTAAGAGTTATTCTTCAATGTCACTTACTTTTTTCCGTTAAAATGTCGTCGTTAAGCTTTCTTAGCCAAAAGAACGCACCTCTCTTTCGAGATCGTTTTGTTAGTCGCATGTTTTGGAGCTACATCTCACAATGCTCATTAATGCAACCTAGCGGAAAAGTCTTCGAAAACGGCTTAGTTTAGTTTACTTGTATAATTCAGAAGGAGAATAATGAATCATAGAAGTTATATATATCAACATGCCTATGTGATATATGTTTAAGGTTACGGTTATGGCGCACCGTGCTTTCACGAGGGCGCCTTTCAAACCATTTGGCCGCGAGGCAGCTATTTAGTTGCCTCGCCTCAGACATGATCACATGGTCGTGTCGCCGCGGGGTCGATCGGGATCTCGAATTCGGCTCCCGACGTTCCTCTTTCTCTCCTAGCCACTGGATGGCGCTGCAGGCGCCCCTTGGCGGGCGAGGAGAAAACCTCCTCGCCCATCGGTCGATCTAGTGGGGTAACCGGGAGGCAAGAGTCTCTTAGGATTCCGGCCGGCGCTCAAGAAAGGCGAGTGCTAGCAACTGCTCTCGGGCAATAGCGGGACACGAGGCCTAGGGGCCCTCTTTGTGTTAAGCTTTGGGCTTAACGTACCTTTGTAAATATTTGAGTAATGTCGCGTGTGTTTGTAGTATAGATTGAGTGTTTTGTAGCGTTGTGTTTTTATGTACCAATAAACGGGGAGCGGAATCCCGCTCCCGTGAAAGAACCAGGCTGGACTCGGGTTGTTGACGGACCACGTGGGGAACGGCGTATCGGCGGCGGTACGCGAATACCCACAAATGGCGCATCAACGTTGGGGCAGGCGAGCCGTAATTACTGTCGCAACGTCCGTCGACGACACTGCGTGAAAGTTTACGCGGTGCGGTCCCCCTGGTTGGCGGGTCTATACCGCGGCACTGCGAAGGTGAGAAGGGTACGTCCAAACAAGTGTTCGAGATGGCCACGGGTAATTTCGCCCTCACAGATTTAATGTTTTTGGCCGACGTCGCGACGTCAACGGGGCTGGCGGAGCGGAACTCCGCGGCGATGACCGCAGCGCTGAGTCCGGACACGCCGACGGTGTCGCCGGTGGTGTCTATGCCGCAAAGCACGGAGATGTCCCGTGAATCCACGGCGTTGGTTGCGGCGTTCGCGCACGCCTTACAGAGCATGCAGAGGGAAACGCCGACGCCGAAAACCCTCATCCGTATTCCGGTGCCGGAGTACAGCGGACACAGCGCTTGAGCTATGAGCGCGACCGACTTCTTGCTGGCAATCCAGCGATATCGGAAGGCTACCGGCTTGACCGAGAAGGAGACGCTAGGCAGGGTTCTGGCGGTGGCTCTCGTAGGCCCGGCGGCCACGTGGCATCGCCTTGTGGGCGAGTCAGCCGGAACACTCGACGAGTTCACGGCCCTCTTCCGACAAGAATTCTTGCCGGCAGACTACCTGCCAAGAATGCGCAGGGAACTGGAGGAAAGAACGCAGGCTCCCGCTGAGCCCTTCGCGGTGTACCTGCAGGCGATGCAGGAACTCCTGCAGATCGCCGATCCGAATGCTACAGACCAGGAGCAGGTCGAGTGGGTGGTGAGGCAGGCGCATCCCACCTTTTCGCGGTATCTGCGTGGGCGCCCATTCGGAAGTCTGAGTGAGCTCGCACATGAGGCTCGCAGGGTTCAGGCCGACATACTGGCGGAGCGCAGGTACCACCTTCCCCCAGCACCGACCGACCCGCTTGAACCCCGATGCGCTTGCCACGGGCCGGTGCCACGTGGGTATCGACGGGGGAGGCCGCAATGGCGGCGGCCAGTGGTGAGCCCAGCGGAATTCCCTGGGAGCTCACGGACGACGCCTTGGAGCCAGGATAGCTCCTAGGAAGGAGCGCGGCCGTCCATGCGACGGAATTCCGGCCGACTGGCGCACCACGGATCGCCGCCGCACAGGAGCAGACTGCCGCCGACCCGCTGCCACAAAGGGGTGAGCGCATCGGACGTCCCACTGGGGAGAATTCTATCCCAGGTTGGCGAGGCCGCTGCTTTCGGTGCCACGAAATCGGGCACTATAGGCGCGACTGCACAAGGGAGATTTCGGGAAACGGAGGACCGATAAAGTTATCGGCGGCAAAACAGACCAACGAGCGGGTCCCCGACATCCCATCGACGGTGTGCGTGCCAACGGCGTATCGAGTCGGGACAGCGACACGCACCGCGGCCCCATTTATTTCCCTGACAGTGGCGGGAAAGGAGTTCGCAGCCCTTCTGGATAGCGGGGCTAGTGCGTCGCTAATTGGGGACGAGGTCCTCAGGCATCTCCAACAGAAGTCCGTTCGGGTGAGGCATGGGGAGACCACTTTCCAGTTGGCTTGTGGGTCGACGACATCGAGGGGAGCAGTGCGTCTCGTGGTACGTTGGAATCAACGCGCGCAGAGACAGCGGTTCGTCCATTTGGCCGGGCTGACGGTGCCCATCATTCTTGGACGGGATTTCCTGGCCAACACCGGCATCATCATTGACGTGGCAAGTGGCGGGTACCGAGAGGGGGCACAGGCGCCCCTTTGAAGTTTCTGAGAAAGTTCTACGGGGACCATGGCGGCAGCGCTGGGAAAAGCGACAGAACAGGAAAGAACTGACCGCGACGACGCCATGAGCCACCCAACACCGAGCTCCGTCGCGCACTGCGACGCAATGGGCCACCCGTTGGCCAACGCCAATGCACTGTCCCGACCAGAGCGAGAGAGGTTGGCGGCTTTGCTGCACAACTTTGACGAAATGTTCACCGAACAGCCGGGCTGCACCAAGCAGGTGCAACATCGCATTGAAACTGGGGACGCACGCGCTTGGAAGTCCAATCCGCGTCCTATGAGCCTGGCCAAGCGAAAAGCGATAGATGCCGCCGTCGATGAGCTCTTGGAGTCAGGAATCATTCGCCGGTCATCAGGACCCTGGGGATTCCCGGTGGTTTTGGTGCCAAAGAAAAACGGAACATCGAGACTCTGCGTCGATTATCGGCGCTTGAACGCGGTTACCGTAAAAGATGCGTATCCGTTTCCGAGCATCGAAGAAATCATCTCGAATCTGGGGACAGCGAACTATTTCACTACCCTCGACGCCAGCAAAGGCTACATCCAAGTGGAGATGAGCCCGGGCGACAAAAGCAAAACTGCATTCGTGTGTCACCGAGGCTTGTTCGAGTTCACTCGGATGCCGTTCGGATTAACAGGTGCACCGATGACATTTCAGCGGTTGATCGATGGGGTGCTCGGAGATGCCAAATGGCAGCACGCGCTCGCGTACCTGGACGACATCATTGTGTACTCGGAAACTTTCGAGGACCACCTTCGTCACCTCGAGGACGTGTTGCGCAAACTGCGGATCGCCGGCCTCACACTAAATCCGACTAAAGCCCAAATTGGAGCTTCTGAGATCAGCTTGTTGGGATTCCGGATCGAGAGAGGAAAAGTTTCCCCCGACGCGGACAAGTTGCGGGCGATCTTGGAGTTCCCAGTTCCTACCGATGTCGGGGGAGTGCGCCGTTTTCTCGGCATGATAGGATACTACCGAGCCTACATCCCGAACTGCGCAGCCATGCAGGCACCCCTCACGCAATTGCTGAGGAAAGCGGCTCCCCGGAGCTGGGAGGCGCCACAGGAGGAGGCGTTCCTCCAGCTGACCAAGGCATTGGCGCGTACAGCATCCCTCAAACTACCAGACCTGAATAGGCCCTTCACGATCCAGACGGACGCAAGCGACCAGGGTCTCGGCGCGGTACTCTTGCAGGAGGCAGAGGGAGAGATCCGACCGGTGGCAATTGCCAGCCGGGCGCTGAACCCGGCGAAGAACAACTACACGGTGAGCGAGCGCGAATGCCTCGCCATCATTTTCGCTCTCAAGAAGTTCGATCATTATGTCGAGGGGACGGAATTCACGATCGAGACGGACCGTATGGCCCTCGCGTGGCTCTCCCGAATCAAGGAACCCGCCGGAAGACTGGCGCGCTGGGCCTTGACACTGCAGAAGTACGAGTACCGAATTCGGTACCGGAAGGGCACGACAAATGTGGTGGCCGACGCGCTCTCCCGCGCACCCGTGGATCCCCCACCGAGCGAGGCAGCAGACTACGGAGGCGGTGCCACCCACCGGGAGACGGGAAATCCCTCCTCGCGCTCCGCTCCCCACTGTGGCGGCGTCGCGCAGCTGGCTGAGGCGATTACCTTACTGGGACCGGCGTTCAACCGAACGGAACTGCTCGAAGCACAGCAGAGCGATTCGTTTTGTCGCGCTATCTTCGACCGGCTCAGGCAAGAGATGGATCCTGACCAGACAGGCGAAAAGACGCTCCGGCACTCCGGAACACCGAGAGGGCCAAGCGCCACCGCCCAGGAGTCAGACATTGAAGCAGGTGAGCTGGAGTCTTACCTGATGGATGGGGACGGCGTCCTGCTGCGCTACTTTCCGGAAGAGAGCGATTCAAGTGAGTCGTTCAAAACCGTGATTCCCCGCGATCTCAGAGTGGCAGCGCTGCGTCACTACCACGATGCGGACGGTCACGGCAGTGCACCGAAGTCGTGGCATAAGCTGCGCCGTTTCGCTACCTGGCCGGGCATGAAGGGGCAGCTGTGCCGTTATGTCCGGAGCTGCGCCGTGTGCCAAGAGCGCAAGCCCAGGTGGGGCAGACCACCCGGCCTGCTCGAGCCGATCGTGAGTACGCGGCCATGGGAGATCGCGGCCTGCGACTTGATGGGACCCCTGCCGCGGTCAAGCGGAGGCTATCAACATGTGTTGGTAGTAACCTGCCACTTCACCGGATTCGTCGAGATGTTTCCAATGCGGAAGGTGACAGCCAAGGGAGTCCTGAGCAGGCTGTCCGAGGTCTGGTGCCGCTACGGGTTCCCCGAGAGACTGGTGAGTGACAATGCCTCGATATTTTGCTCGAAAGTTTTCGCGGCAACCTGTCAGGCCCTCGGGATTAATCATTGTAAGACTTCGTGTTACCATCCCCAAGCAAATGTGACCGAGCGGCGGAACCGTGACATTAAGCCGCTGCTCGGGGCGTATGCTCGTAAGCAGCGGGACTGGGATCTGCACTTGGATTCGATTTCGTTTGCATTGCGGTCCAAACTCAACCGCAGCACTGGGTTCACACCCGCGCTGCTGAACTTCGGCAGAGAACTCTCTACGCCGACCGATGCGGTCCTTCGCCCGCGACCGAGCGCGGCCAGAGCGGTGCCCTCGCACGAGGATTTCGCGACGCGTACAAGAGAGCGACTGTCGCGGGCGCTGGACGCCGCTCGCGGAAACAGGGCTCGCGCGCGCGCGGAGCAGAAGAACACCTACGACAAAGCGCACCGCGATGCGCAGTTCGAGGTGGGCGACACCGTTCTTCGGCGAAGTCACGTTCAGAGCGATGCGAGCAAGTTCTCCGCGGCGTTGGCCCCCAAGTGGGTTGGCCCCTTCGTCATCGATTCCAAGAGGTCCCGACTGACATACACGCTGAGGGACCAGAATTCTGATCTCGTCCGCGGGACAGTTCACATCGGCGAACTGAAACCCTTTTTCCCCAGGGAAGGGGATGAGCCGGTCAAGCGGCCGCAAAGGGGCATTCGCGGGCACCAACGATCTCAGGATTTCCTGGGACCACCGCGGCACAGCTACAACACGCGTAGCCGGAGGCAACCCGATGGGATCGGAACCTCGTAGAGTGCGTGGCCCGGGAAAGGGAAGAAGAGGGTGAACGATCCGAAATCGGCGTTCCCGGCATTGTTTTTTTTTCTTTTTTTTTTCTTTGTGGATGGGGGAGGGGGTGCCACGGAACCCTCAGCGTTTTTTTTTGTTTTGTTTTTGCTTTCAATGCTTTTATTTTTGCGCACGGCGTTCGGCTGGTAAACTGTCATCGGCCCTGCGGCTGCTGCCTCGAGACGCAACTTGGTGTGCACCGAATGGTCCTCTCCTGGGAGACGATGAAAGGGTGGGTCACCGTTTGGACAAACACCAGCCTGGGCTGAACTCCTCGTCTTCGGGCAGCGTAGTCCCCGGCCGGAACCACAGCTCGGGGAGCCTCGTTGGACGTCCGCGACGTCACGCAAGACGCCGGGTGCAGTTCTCAGTGAAATTGGACTTCCAGCCCGCATCGTTCCGGGAGGGCTGTCGCAGCTGGGTCACAACCGCTCCATGGGGGGGCCAGCCTCATGGTGGCCAGGCACACTGTTCAAGGACCCCGTTGCCCCGGAGGCCGCCGCCAAGCCGAAGTCGACACAGTCTACTGTGAGGTGTGCGGTGGCCGCGAACCCCAGGCGAACTGATGGACCTCAGTGAGGACGACCCATGGGACCAGTGGCGTGGGTGTGCGTGCGGGGGGGGGGGGTTTCCAGGCCAAACAAAGCGACGGTGTTCCCGAGCAGCCTAGCCGTACGTCGGAATCCCGGCGTACTTCGATTTTTAGGAGAGGGGAGTATGACGCACCGTGCTTTCACGAGGGCGCCTTTCAAACCATTTGGCCGCGAGGCAGCTATTTAGTTGCCTCGCCTCAGACATGATCACATGGTCGTGTCGCCGCGGGGTCGATCGGGATCTCGAATTCGGCTCCCGACGTTCCTCTTTCTCTCCTAGCCACTGGATGGCGCTGCAGGCGCCCCTTGGCGGGCGAGGAGAAAACCTCCTCGCCCATCGGTCGGTCTAGTCGGGTAACCGGGAGGCAAGAGTCTCTTAGGATTCCGGCCGGCGCTCAAGAAAGGCGAGTGCTAGCAACTGCTCTCGGGCAATAGCGGGACACGAGGCCTAGGGGCCCTCTTTGTGTTAAGCTTTGGGCTTAACGTACCTTTGTAAATATTTGAGTAATGTCGCGTGTGTTTGTAGTATAGATTGAGTGTTTTGTAGCGTTGTGTTTTTATGTACCAATAAACGAGGAACGGAATCCCGCTCCCGTGAAAGAACCAGGCTGGACTCGGGTTGTTGACGGACCACGTGGGGAACGGCGTATCGGCGGCGGTAAGCGAATACCCACACGGTTTATTTAGACAGTTTTTTTCTATACTAATTCGTGATGCAGTTTATTTAGTTAATCTTTCGTTGTTCCACACGACTCATAACTAGAAATTAACAGCGGTGCTTCACACTAGTCCTAATTGTTTTCTTTTCCGCCAGTCTCTCCAATCGCAGAAGCTGACAGGGTTTGCGGTAATTTCAGAGAAACGAAAGTCCGAAGCTACAACCCACTCTCCCAACACCCTTGAGGAAGCAGAGGAAGATCGACTTCATGCATGCATCGAACTCCCGTTTCTCAAGCAGTGTTCCACAATCTTATAGACACGTTTGTGGTTGAGACTTTACAGTCATATACTAACAGCTGTCATATACTAACAGTGAAACACAAAGTAACGACAAACTAACGTAAAAGTAACGTCCGTTAATCAAGGCAAGTACCAACACCAGTATTTCGTTACATTTACAAAATTGTAACAGAGCTCTGTAACACGATAGCTTTTTTCAAGCTAACGAGTATCGATATTTCGGTAATTATTTTCGGTAACGGGCACAACACTGCTGGAGACATTTCCGGTGTAGAATGATCCGGTGCAAAGTTTCGCTTGATTCCTAAACGAATAATGCAAGCGTCCAAGTATACCTTCATATCAAATTGTTAGACAGAACTGTAGAGAAGATTGTGTGTTTCTTGTAAAAGATTTTGGCCTCCTTGTATCCGGTCCGCTTTTCTATACACGAACTCAACTCTCCTACGTCACGCCGCGGTGGTGGCGCGTCGAGCGCACTTCCGGTCTGGGGCGGTGGGCAGAAGTCGCCGTGCGAGACATGCGTTCATGTGTTCTTTGGAAGAAACCAGACAAAAAACCTGCCTACTCGTCAAAAGTCGTCGTCCGGAGAACGTGGATAGTAGCCGTGAAAAGGGCAAACCAGACGCTGTCGAACTACGATTGCTTGTGCGGGCAACACTTTGTGGTCGCCAGATGTATTTGTTTTGTTCCAACATGAACGAGAGAAAACCGCCAAATTGTCCGGACCACCCACGGGTTTAGTGCGTCTTCAAATTCACACGGTCGCCCGATCGTTCGAACTTTCGTCTGTTCTTTCAAACTTGTCTGCTTTTTGTCGTCCGCTCGTTCAAACAAAAGTTGCCTGTAGACCAAACTTTGACCCGGTGATTGCAATAAGAAGTAATTGCAGGCCTCAAAAGTCTTAAGTAGGTTTGGATGGAACAGCGCGGATGAACAGTCACACTCACATGCACACCCGAAGCAAACAGACTCGCAGCGCTGACTTTCAACTCAGTTCTATATGTCTTCTTCCTCAAATCTTCAACTTCTTCACATTTGCCGTTAATGAGAACAATTTAAATTTTTACACACCAGAGACCAAATAGCCAATACCCATTAACAATTCATAATTAGATAAATCATGCAAAGACAACTAAAAAAAATATTAAAAAATTGAATTGAAAATTAAATATAAAAATAATAAAAATAAAGCGAAAAATTTCTCATCACTATCGGTGCTTTGATGATATCTCTAGATAATCCAATTCTTTTTTTGACAAAGCTACGGATGATACACTAACACATTGTTTGTCCAATCTGGCTATTTTTTCATCTTCGATGATCTCCCGTGTCAGCTGATTACCACTTCTGGCTATGACAGTGCAATTACTCAGGTCCGCTGAACACCCGCAATCTCGGCAATGGATACCTAGATTCCCTGATATTACTCGGTTTATGTTATAATGATGCTCTAGTAACCGGTCATTGAGACACCTCCCGGTCTGCCCGATATACTGTTTTCCGCATGAGAGGGAATGGCATAAACCACCCCTTCAAAGCATGGAACAAAACGGGAGTGGTGCTTTTGGTACAACCTAAGGTCGGTGTAAACAGTAGATACAAGATGTTGATCATTGGTACCAGTGGCCATCACCGACTTGTTAAGCTTGGTCTGTTCCTGCTTCCGATTTTCAGTATCGACGTCGATCATCGCCGCTACCTTCTACACTTTTGCAGCACGAGCGACGTCCCGACCGTAAATAGCTAGAAGGATCTGATCATGGTTTTGGCGTCCATTCTGCGGCGTTCATGCGAATGAATCGCCGCACGTCAAATTATTTACGCAAAATTTAGCGGCGTAACGAGCCTTCATAATTTAGTTCAGGCGATTAAAGGGGTAATACATTGCTATGAGGACGTCGAATGGACAATTCCAACGCTAAAAAGAGTATGCAGACTTACACAGACGCCGACAACGTGACATTCCAATGGTTTGTTGACGCGGGACGCGGTGCTTCTTGCTCGCACTCCATTGCGCATGCGTTCGAACTGTCGTCTGCTCTTTCAAACTTGTCTGCTTTTTGTTATCAGCTCGTTCAAACGAGAGCGCCCCGTAAACCAAACGTTGACCCGGTAATTGCGATAAGAACTAAGTGCAGGCCTCAAAACACTTTTGAAGGTTGGTTGGGGTAAGTAGGCTAAGAGTAAACAGTAGATACAAGAAGATGTTGATCATTGTTACCAGTGGCCATCACCGACTGGTAATGCCCGATTCTACTTGCGGTTTTCAGTGTCGACGTCCACCATCTCAGCTACAATCCACTCTTTTGCAGCCCGAGCGACGTCGCGACTGAAAATGGCGAGCAGAATCTCATCGTGGGAGTCAGGCTTTAGCGCCCGTTCTGCGGCGTCCACGTGAAATGAATCGCCGCACGTCACATTATTCACGCAAAGTTTTGCCTCGTTAATTGTGCTGAGGCCACTCAAGTAGTCAGACAGTGTTAGGAGGACGTATAATCAACAATTTCATCGCGAAAAATAGCACGGGGACTCCCACCGACGCCGACAACAACACAATCCAATGGTTTGTTTATGGGCGACAGTGGGCTATTTGCCCACCGTCCACCGCGCATGCGCGGTGCCGGTGGCGTCCGATAGGGGCGCTCCTGTTTGTTCGTAAAGATGAGTTGGTGTATAGGCCTCAAATAACGCGGGCGAATCTTTCCCTTTGTCGCATTTCCTTTTCTTCGCTTCCGCAAATTATGAATGTGGTAGATTGGTCCAATGGCTTAGAGCTCACCTTTTGAAAGGACCCGAAAATAAAAACGGACCAGTGCAAGCTGAACTATGCAAGACGTTTGAAGAGAGCCTGGCGTAATGAAAATGAACTGCTCTAATGTGGTAAGTCGGGTCAGTCGGTTCATAATTTTTCATCCACTTTTGACAGGCTCCGGAAAAACAAGAAACCAGGACAAGCTGAGTGACGCAAGGCGCCTTGTATTGTTCAGGTTGTCCTGGTTTTTTTATGTCCTTTCGGCGCTCCTCAAATGTCACAGTGTTTGGTCTCTAAACGCTGTTTTTATTTTCGCTTTCGTTTTCGAGGCAGCATGGAATTCGAAACAGTAGCCTAACCCTGTGCCTTCGTCGTGCCGATCAATGCTGTGTCAGAAACAGAGTGGAAACAGTTGACTACACAATGTTGCGATTTTCGCGTCTGTACTACACTGATACAACATTGCTTAAGCAACATGTCGCGCGCTGCAGTTGCGCAACATTTAAATTATGCCGCCTAGCAAACGTTGTACCTTCAACCTTTTTCCAACTTTTAGCACACGGTTTCCTAGGCAGCATGGAATTCGAAACAGTAGCCTAACGCTGTGCCTTTGTCGTGCCGATCAATGTTGCGTCAGAAACAGATTGGAAACAGTTGACGACACAATGTTGCGATTCTCACGTCTGTACTACACTCATACAATATTGCTTAAGCAACATGTCACGCGCTGCAGTTGCGCAACATTTAAATTATGCCGCCTATCAAACGTTGTACATTCAACACTTTTCCGACTTTCAGCACACGGTTTTCTAGGCAGCATGGAATTCGAAGCAGTAGCCTAATGCTGTGCCTTTGTCGTGCCGATCAATGTTGCGTCAGAAACAGATTGGAAACAGTTGACTACACAATGATGCGATTTTCGCTTCTGTACTACACTGATACAACGTTGCTTAAGCAACATGTCGCGCGCTGCAGTTGCACAACATTTAAATTATGCCGCCTAGCAAACGTTGTACCTTCAACATTTTTCCGACTTTTAGCACACGGTTTCCTAGGCAGCATGGAGTTCGAAACCGTAGCCTAACGCTGTGCCTTTGTCGTGCCGATCAATGTTGCGTCAGAAACAAATGTGAGACGGTTGACTACACAATGTTGCGATTTTCGCGTCTGTACTACACTGATATAACGTTGCTTAAGCAACATGTCACGCGCTGCAGTTGCGCAACATTTAAATTATGCCGCCTAGCAAACGTTGTACCTTCAACATTTTTCCGACTTTTAGCACACGGTTTCCTAGGCAGCATGGAATTCGAAACAGTAGCCTAACGCTGTGCCTTTGTCGTGCAGATCAATGTTGCGTCAGAAACAGATTGGAAACAGTTGACTACACAATGTTGCGATTTTCGCGTCTGTACTACACTAATACAACGTTGCAAGCAACATGTCGCGCGCTGCAGTTGCGCAACATTTAAATTATGCCGCCTAGCAAACGTTGTACCTTCAACATTTTTCCGACTTTTAGCACACGGTTTCCTAGGCAGCATGGAATTCGAAACAGTAGCCTAACGCTGTGCCTTTCTCGTGCCGATCAATGTTGCGTTAGAAACAGATTGGAAACAGTTGACTACACAATGTTGCGATTTTCGCGTCTGTACTACACTGTTACAACATTGCTTAAGCAACATGTCGGGCGCTGCAGTTGCGCAACATTTAAATTATGCCGCCTAGCAAACGTTGTTCCTCCAACATTTTCCCGACCTTTAATACACAGTTCCCCAGGCAGCATGGCGTTCGAAACAGTAGCGTAACGCTGCGTGTTTGTCGTGCCAATCACTGTTGTGTCAGAAACATATTGGGGATTGTTGCGCAAAATCTCCCAACACTCCCACAACATTCGGAACATTTTCGCAACATATCTACAACACATCAATGTTACTTGGCAAGTAGATGCGATATAGTTTGATTTGTCAAAAGCCTTTGATAAAGTGAGTCACGTAATGTTTTGCCCAAGTTACATCTGTATGGTGTCTGTCCAGAATAGTGTAACTGGTTTAAGAGTTATTTGTCTTTTCGATCAAATAGTGTTCGGGTCGCTGACAGTTATTCCAAAGAGCTTTTTTTTCAATATCAGGCGTACCCCAGGGATCAATTTCGGGTCCTCTACTGTTTTCATTTGTTATAAATGATATAGCGTCATGTGTAAAGAACGTTGAGCTCCTTTTATTTGCTGACGACATCAAGTTGTTCAAGAGTGTTCACTGTCCTTTAGATTGTGATCTGATACAACATGATGTGTCTAATATATCAAACTGGTTCAAACAAAATCAGTTATTTCTTAATCCTTTAAAAACAAAAGTGATATCTTTATGCAGACGCCGTGCGATCCTAAATAACACTTATCATCTTGAGGGAAATCCGATTAAACGAGTGTCAATTGTAAGGGATCTTGGTGTGTTCATTGACTGCGGATTAACTTTTAAAAATCATGTGTCTTTTGTTGTCAGCTCTGCAATGAAAGTTTTAGGAGTTATATCGCGTTTGACCAAGCATTTTAAAAAGCCCCATTGTTCAATACATCTTTTTCGTTCCTTGGTGGTTTCGAGGCTTGAGTTTGCTTCTGTGATTTGGAATTCATTATCTGTAACACAGGCTTTGATCATAGAACGTGTGCAAAAAAGATTTGTTTGAATTGTTTATGATAGATGGATTGGACGACGCGTGTAATATGACTATGAATGCTTACTAAATAGATTTTCGCTGAAGCTTTTATCACACAGAAGAACAGTCCTTGACTTGGTATTCCTGCATAAGATCATTAATGGTGCCATTGATTCTTCATGGCTTATTAGTAAAATCAATTTCCATGTTCCTTTCCGCGCGACGAGACAGTTCACCTGTTTTGATATTTGGTCACCATACCGTGTGTCACCTCTTTCTCGTTTACAGAGATTATATAACAGCATTGTGCCACCTCAAGCTGACTTCACCCCACCCCTGCCTACATTTCGCTGTCAGTTGGACGAACTTTTGGTCACTTCATAGCGCGTCAGTGTATATGCATGTCTATTTCTTTTTTAATTATAGGATTATTCTCTAAGAGTTTCTATTGTACGAGTTGGTGTACCTAAGAGAAGGCCGCTCGGCCGTTATTATTATTATGATTATTGTTATTATTATTATTATTATTATTATTATTATTATTATTATTATTAATATTTTATATTATTATTATTTTTATAGTTTTACGTTAACGTAATCGATACGTCTCGTATTCTCAAAGTCTATGTATCCATCTTAGACTTCGTCTGAATTGGCTGTTCTGGCTGTGATTAAGCGCTATACGGTCCCGAACCTAAGTTGGCAGAGAGAGCACTCGATAATATCTTCTCTCGGAGTGCGAACGGAATGAGGGTGAAGCTTGCAATTTATGGTTTAATTATAATGCAATTAAATGCAAAGGTCCAAGCGAGCTGGACAAGAATGACGAAAATAATTCCTGGAGAAGGGGAACAAGAGGGAGATTTGTGTTTGTCCTTTGTCTCTCTTGTTCCCCTTCTCCATGAATTATTTTCGTCATTCTTGTCCAGCTCGCTTGCACCTTTGCATTTAATTTCATTAAAATTATAACCATAAATTGCAAGCTTCACCCCCGTTGGTGTTAGACTGGTGGCAGCTGATAAAACCCGTTTGCTCTACTAACGTCTAACCCATGGTTAGCTCAGTTGGTAGAGCGCTCCACCTGTAATGACGAGGTCCCGGGTTCGATACCCAGACCAGGCATATTTTTTCGGTCGCGCACCTGTCACCTAGCTGTGTTTGGAGATTTGTGTTTCTCTTTTGTCCCTCTTGTTCCCCTTCTCCAGTAATTATTTTCGTCAAATTAATGCAGATGCCCGATTTTCAAACATAATTCAAACCATAACGAAGAATAAATTAATATCACAGAAAATCATAAATTTCCCAACCAAGGTAAATAAAAGCCTAATTTCAAAAGCATAATTTAATTTTTTAGACTGCTCTTAAGTTTTCGGTTTTGATCACTTTTATACATGTTCGATAAATATTTGTAACTAATTTCGTACGCCGTCATTTTCACACTGAACTTTAAATCTTTCTCTGCCGGTGAAGTGCTAAACCACCACGTTCACGCGTGACATACAAGCCTAATACGCGCAAGAGCACGTTCTAAAGAATCACTGAAGCCATTTGTTTTTTTAATTTTATACCTTCAAGAAGACTCAAGAGAGCTGTTTTGGAAAAAAAACTAAGGATAGTACGATGTTTTGCTGACAAAGCATATTCTGCATCAAAAATAAATATCTATCTTAATTGACCCCTCCTGATCCTCGGATTTCGTGACCCTCGATCTTTCATACGTTGTTGCGTATAACCATCTGTATCAAAATGCAAGCATAAAACAAGCTTACTCCCCTTGACATTTTGCATGAATCTATCTTTTGGGCGCCAACACGTCGACGGTGAACATTATATAGTTACACAACACGCGGAAGCCTCCATCTTCGTTTTGCGCTCCCATGCACTAAAGCAGTGCGTCTAGAAAGAAGTTGTCGCAAGACTTGCAATAAGCTCGGAAACGCAGCATATAATTCATACGGATGTGTTATTGCTTAATGTAACCTTTATATTTTGAAGAAAAAAAGGTTGTGTGATGCTTGTATTGTTTTTAATAGCCGGGCGACGCTCAGAAGCCACTGCACTTGCAACAGAAATATCTATAAGGAAGTGAAGTAACTTCCGTGCCTTCCGGAAACAACGTTTCTAAAGTGAGCATTTTGTGTGCTGTGCGTTTTGTAGATGCAGTGTGCATTTAGTTTGAAAAATAATTAAAGTCCATCACGACCTTTGATTGAATCCGTTAGTTCATACTGAAAACTACTTAACAAGCGTTGAAGAGACAAAAACGAAAAGTGGAACACACGCGACAAAGACGGACGCTGTTGGATGCTTGCCTTCTCTGTCCTTGTCATGCTCCTGGTGTTTAAATGGTTTTGACTACATTTAGTAATGTGCCGGTTCTAAATTAGAGAAAAACAGCTTTGATATATATATATTTTTGATGTAAGATCAAAAATATCAGAAATATTTTCCACATCGACACTTGGAACATCTACAAAATCACCTTAAACGAGGGCTGACGTAGAGTAAAAAAGAAGCATTGTTAAAATGTATTGGCCTAGTGACTTGTGCTTTAGACGCTGCTTAATTAGTCCTATTGCCTCGTAGCGCCTGCTGCGTCGGAACGTAAGCTGAAGCGAAGTATAGAAGTCTTATGAAGCTATGCGCGCGCACCGTTCGCATGATGAAAGAAAAAGAGCACAAAAAAACAGCACAAAAAGCTCTCGTGAACCAACGCCACCTAGCCCAGCTTTCAACCCTGCTGCAGATCTCACATCTTCATAAATGCGGCAAAAAGTGTTCGCGAATTCTGCCCCAAGTCGCAAAATGTGAACATTCACGTGAATCGTGCGTGTATGTATTCCTGGGTGTCGAGGAGTTTTAAGACCTTGAAGGTGCTGATACCTAGCTTCATGCTTATTCTGTTTCAAATAAAAAATGCTGAGCAGGCTCCGACGCAGAGTCCCCCAAACAATCAGCGTCGCAATGCGGGTCAGCGCAATTGCAATATTTTTCTGGCTCCCAAAAAACAAGAGTTAAATATTCTGAACCTCGCAATGCGCCGCGAATGAACTGAAGCAGCGGCCAAGGTGCTCCACTATCTGTTGTACAGCAAGCACAAACAATAATTATTCTCACCCTTCAAAATCGAGCTAGAGTGTCAAGATTATATTTCCATGTGAAGTCAATATTCCTTCACTGAATTTAGTGTAAAACCCATCTCGTTATATTACTTGACTAAACTATCAGCCCAACAGCAGGAACCACAACAGGACTGAGCATTTAAAAAAACGAACAATAATGAAATAAGATCAGCCTTCAAATTTTGACACGCACAGGCAGAACACCGTAAATTGTTATTTGCGTACCGCTATAAATATACAGTCATTCTAATCATTCCAATGCATTTCAAAGCTAGACGACACAAAAATACTTCTCAGGTATACAACAGTGATAACAGGAATAACATCAATCTATTTCTTACGTATTTATGCTTATTTCAAACTCCAATATACTGATAGGTACAACAGTTCTCTCTGGTAACGCATTTCAATCGGGGAAGTAAGACTGTTTAAAACAAACTTTTTCTTTAATTTGTATTATTTTATTGTTCTAGTGTGTTTATTTCCTGCGATTAAAAAACCATGAGGTCCAATGAATTTGGGTTTATTCTTTAAAAATAATTTCCGTTTAAAACCATGTAAAGCTTTTTCAAGCGTTTGCTTCTGCGTGGTGATACCTGCCTTGGTATAAAGTTCTGTGGATGAATCAAACCTTCGATACTTAGAAAAGATAAGCCGAATTCATTGCAGGAATTGCGACGTCGTTTGACACTGCAACTTCACATAACACTGCGATGTTAGATGACTGTGACGTCGCATGGAGTTACATATCGTCAAAACCACGAGGTGCGCAAATAGCGGATGAACTTGCACGCCGTTGTGTTATTTTTCTTATCGCGTATTATACAGGGCGCTTGACTTTAATGGGAGAAGATTTTTTGTTTAAAAGCCGTGAAAGGTTCAATAATGTGGTTAGTGCTGTTAAGTTGTACTGACAGGGGGACATATTACTGGGGTCAATTAACACGGCAAGTTGGATTTTTATGTAACATTTGAACATAAATTGTGTAGTTATAACAAAATAAACGTGAGCTTCGAATCATTAAAAACGACGAACCTAGCAACATTTAGATAGACCTGAAGTACATGGAAAGTACTGCAGCGCGCGAAAATGACCACTCGAGCACCAGTCACAAGGTTGGCGGTGCGAAAAGAGGTTGATCAAATTATTTGCTGCGTTCCCGCGCCACTTGCCTTCCGCCTGTTGCATGAGTGGTAATTTTAGAGCACCTCCGCGCTTTGCTCGTGCATCAAGTCGTTGTGAACTTTACTGCTTAGGTGGTTCTCGATGACGCTCGGCAAGTTTCCAACTAACATCATGTGTTCTCTTCTTACTAATTCAAACGTTAATTAACTAATCTTTGTTAGTTATCCACCTTATCGTTACATTTAGCTCCTTATATTATGTCCCCTAGATCGTATAGCCCACCTGCACAGGTCACATTCGTGTACCTTTCAAAGTTTTCTTTTGAATAATTTTGTTCATAATAAAATCATACTCTTTATATGAAATTGACCATTAAATATCCTCACAACCTTTACTAAATAATAATCTCACTATATATTTAATTTTCATACACCTAAGAGCAACAAATGTATTTTTATTACAGTGGCCTAGATTTTGATGCAAAAACTGAAATTTTTTGTCGATTTTTGTCCAACGAAGCGATATACAACACGCGTCCCTGGTTTTCAGAGTGTAAGTCTGTGTTTTCCGAGTGTCCTGGTCTGTGGGTATTCTCGTCGGCGTGCCTTGCAGCTTGCGTAGCGCAACTCCGGACACTGGTGGCGGCTAAATTGCGGTGTTTTATTGTTTATTTTGTATTTAAAGGCGACAAATGTTTTATTGAGGCTTTTGAAAAAGCATCGCACCATTTTTAGAACAAAAACCAACAAATAAAAGCTATTTTTGGTGAGTCTGCACGACAGAGCAAATGCCGCTCGAATGTTTGTTTCAATTTATGCAGATTTTTTACGACGCCATACACTCAGCCGTGTCAATCTACAAAAAGGTCTTAACTATCGAAAATATTTGACCACACACCATAGCCAAAAGGGATGGGCATTCCTAACTCAAACATGACATTCAACAAGCACCATCAATCGAACAACATCTTGCAAGCACCCCACAATGCCGCGTTACGTGAAACAGGCTTTATGTGAGAAATATCTCAAATAACACAGCATATCCAATATACAGCCTCGACGGCAGTCACTTCACGACAACCTGATGGAATCCGGCTTGTACTTTTTTGCACCAAAGCAAAGAAAGGGGACCTGCATGTTCCGTCCCCTACACCGGAAACGCTCAGCTATTTCTAGAGAAGACCGGGTACATAGCCGGGAAGGCTTTTGAATATTATCTCAACGGAAATTAATTTCGAAGAACGGTGATTAACCAACGTCGAGGGTTTGCTTGAGGTTCGCTCTCTTCGTTCGTTTCCTGCGAAGGCCGAGCAGGCTACAAGCATTGTTATTCGTTGACTCTTACATTGTAAAATAACACAAACACGGTAAGCATACTAAACAGGCAAGTAAAGTAAAAGCTTTCAAGGAAGGCAGGGGAACTCTGAATGCACGATGCATGTGGAAAGTCGCGCTGACCGGGTTTCCACAGCTCAGGCGGGTGGCGAAACATTTATGGCTGAAATGGGTTGCCCAAGTCGCGAAATGACGGCGGCCGGAGAGCTCATTTTGGAAAGGTCTATAGACGCTGGCACATACGGCCTCTGGGCAACGCCATCATGCTACTGGTGTGGGTAGATCGTCTGGTAGTCAAGCATTGCTGAGGCGTACCCACGGCCTCAGCAGTGCTTGACTATCAGACGATCTACCCACACCAGCAGCAAGCTGATGGCGTTCGCCCAGAGGCCGTACTGCAAGCGTCTATACAAAAACGTATAGCTGTAAACAAACCGGTTCGGCTCTAGCAGCGTGCAAGCGGCCGCGTGAATGCGCGATGGGGTGTGGGCAAGAGGTGCGGCTTGTCCCTTCGACAAATGATTGGGATGCGATGTTGTTGGAGCTAGTGTGAATCATCGTGCTCTTTTTTTGCATTGGAATTATTGATCCAATATCTTCCTAACAATGTTTAGTGATCTTGGCGAAATGAACAAGGCTCATTACGTTGCAAAACCTTGCATGAAAAATGTGGCGTGCGGCGATTCATTCTGCGTGACCGCGGCAGAATGAACGCTTCCGCCCGATTCACAAGATGAGATTCTGCTCGCTTTCTTGAATCGCGACGACGTTCGGCGTGCAAAAAAAGCGTGAACGGTAGCTAAAATGCTCGACATCTATAGTACAAATTGCAAGCAGAATTGAACCGGTACGATTCAGGCATAACAAGTCGGTAATGACCACCGGTCACAATGATCAACATGTCCTTGAATGTACTGTTCACACCGAGTCTATTTACCTCGAATAACCTCCGAATCTCAAACTCTTTTGAAGGCTGCACTTACTTCTTATGGCATTTGCCGCGTCCAAGGCACTTAACCCTTGACGTGGTCTACTGATAATTGTCAGTCAAACAAGCAGACGAAATTTTTAACGATCAGATGAGAGTTTGAACAAGCAGACGACTATTTCAGCTATCAGACGTCCATTTGAACGTGAGCACGCCCGAAACGTGGTCTGAGTGGTTCTAACAACTTGACGGTTCTCCCGCGTTCATGTTGAAATAATACAAATAGATTGTACGACCACTAGCCTCCGTTCATTGAACCCTAAGTGCCTCCCGCACAGGCAAATGTTGTCCGACGGCGTCTAGTTTTCCTTTTACGCCGCTTATCCTCGCGTTCGGACGAACATGCTACGCAGACACACGGGAAAACTGATCCCAGCTCTTTCGGTGCAGTCCCAGTAACGGCGTCGTGAGGAGAAGGTAGGTTTTAGTCTGGTTCCTTCAAAAACAACTAGGGGTGTGCAAACAGTGATTTTTGAAACTGAATCGAATACGAATCGAATAATTGTGGCACCGAATCGAATACAAACACGAATCGAATAATTTTCAAATAGTTTTCGAATAATAAGTAGACAGCTACTAAAGAAGAGCAAAGAGATTATAAAATTATTTTATTGTTCCAAAATGTTTCTTAAAATTATTGCACAACGCGACTAGACGATAATAACTAGAGTTCAACGGTATATAATTAAATAGAGATAAACGCTACTAAAATATTAGAATGCTAAACATAATATGAAGGTTCACGCGGATGCTGAACATAAAATCACAGTTCGCTTGAGTCTGGTGCATCCTGAAGCATTGTACTTAGCAGGAACTCCAGAAGGCAGAGGCGGAATGTCCGAAAAATACATGCATGAGAGATCGGTTCCGTGTGACAATGGCGTTGTTTACGAAATACCTCTAGAGTGCGGGTTTAAGTATGTAGGCCAGACGTCAAGGTGCCTCAATGATAGCACTTACGGAGCATAAGCGCAACGTTAAGAACAACGCACCAAACTCAGAAATTGCTAAACATTTACAGGAGTGCAATAATTGTGAAGCAAAGTGGTCGGAAACAGAAGTGTTACACAGGGAAAGGAATGACGTAAAACGGGTAGTCAGAGAGACGATCCGGATAAAAGCGTCAGGAAACTGCATTAGTCAGCCATCCATGGTCCTCACGGATGAATCAAAGGCGTTTCTCAAGATTTAACCGTTTGTTTTTTTGTGTAAATGTGTTTCCTTCAGCATTTTTTTTTTATGTTAAGCGAGGGAGGAAAAAGATTGCCTTTCTTATCGTTAGTGGATGTCCGGTTGCTGATTTCGTTTCGTTGGAAGGCCTTTGTTGTTTCTCAGTTGAATGGTTTGTGACCGGAGTGTACTGTAGATCTGGTGAGCTCGGTGCAACAGTGGTGAATGTGAACCCTTTTGAGTGATCTGTGGATTAGTAGAGCGAGGAAAGAATGACGTCCTTATCTTTTTTCGGTTTCGTGGTTTTGTTTCTTTGGGTGCCCCTGTTGTTCTCAGTTGGATGGATTGTGACCGAAGTGATCCCTGGTTGCTGTGAGGTTTCAATTTTCTGTACTATTGTGTCAAAGTGAACCCTATTGAGGTCTTTGCGGTTTATGGGAAGCTTGGCGACATCGAGGATGTATATATAAGGAGTGGCACGGAATAAAAATCTTTAGCTGCGTTTGAGACGGTGTCTAGTCCTCTTTTCTCGTCCTCGAAGTTTTCCTTGCATACTCTCAGTCTCAGGTTCCACTATGTATGATCTACACCAGCTCGCCTGCACTTTGACCATCTTTTTCGTTAATCGACATTCTCCTTTTATTCGTTGTAGCAGATAGTCTTCAAATCGAGGATCAAGGAAGGTGGCAAGGGCGCAATGCGCCTCCGTGCTTACGTCCAGGAACCTTGTTTCCACTGATCAGAGGCGATTTTGGGAAAACGCCTTGCCTTGAGTTCCACTTGCGCCCTCAAAAAGCAACATCTCCACACACTGAAAAAGTGGAACAACCATGGAAAGTGTTAGGAAAGACTCGACACAAGCAGCTGTTGTGGCTTCTTCAATTAGTTGCAGCACTGACGCCAAGGATGATACAAGATGTCATTCGCCCGTGGTAAAGTTCTCAAGGGTATCGGTTTCTGCCAGGTCTAACGCAACAGCGGCCTTGAGTTTCAGCAGGCGTGCCAGCTTGGCGTACTTCCTAATCCATCTCGTGTGTACATCTCAACAAAAAAAAAACTTCTATGCCCATCCTTTTTGTATATCTTGCATCCATAAACACTGAAATAGCACATAATTGTCAATATTACTCACTAATAGCTATTGCTAGCCATTTGAAGCCAATCTGGTCAGAAATAGATGCTAACAGCCAACAATAGCCACTTAAAGTCATTCCAGTTAGTAAACACAAAAACGCCCATAACTATCAACACTAGTACTAGTAGCCATTTGTAGCCATTTCAATCAAATTTATATAAATTTGATGCATAAGCCAATAATAGCCGCTATGAAGCCATACTCATTTTCAAGCACCGAAATAGCACATAATTGTTTTATGATCTCATCACTATCCATCAGCAGACATTTCAATTCAATCTGGTCAAAACTATAATACAAATAGCCAACATTATCGACTTGAAGTCATTCCATTTCGTAAATATAAAAATAGCTGAAGCAATAGTTAGCTACTAATTGCGGTTTGTAGCCGTTTGCAGCCAATCTATTTAAAAATAGGTGCTTATAGCCAATAATAGCCACTTGAAGCCATTCTCAATCATAAACACTCAAACAGCAGATAACTGCTATTATACTGACTAACAGCCATTTGTAGCCATTGAGCCAATCTGGTCAGGAATATATTCTAATAGCCAACAATAGTCACCTGAAGTCATTTCAGTTACTACACAGAAATAGCTCAGTTTTCATGGTTCATTATTAATATTTGTAGCCATATCTAGCGAATATATATAAAAGTGGAGGCTGATAGCCAATAATAGCCGGCTGAAGCCATATGCATTCACCAACGCCGAAATAGATAATTGTAAATTATCTCATCAATAGCCATTGGCAGTCATTTAAGGTCAATCTGGTCAAAGAAGATGCTAATAGCCAACAAAAGCCACCTGAAGCTGTTCATAAGTGTAAGCAAACAAAAAATCACATAACTATTAATAATAATCACTTCTAGTCGCTAACCGCTCATTCACACTGGAAGCGGATCCGCGTTTTGCAAAGCGGTTGCTAACGCGGTTGTATAAAGATCTAGTACAACTGCACGCGCACTCGGTGACATCAGATGCGCTTTGCAATTGTACTGGATCTTTATACAACCGCGTTCGCAACCGCTTTGCGAACGCGGATCCGCTTCCAGTGTGAATGAGCGGTTAGAGTCATTTCAAATCGGTCTCATAAAAAATTGATGCCTATTGCCAATTATGGTCACTTGGAGCCAAGGACATCTAATAAGACATGTTTCGGTAGGAATAAAAAAAAATCAACAAGCTCAGAAAAGGTTAGTAATTATTTAGATTGTGCAAAATCGCTCTACAAATCCTGAGAGGTCTATACAACACACTGCATTTTGACATCAAAATACCAAGAGGTCCTATATCACGAACTTATGCTCCCAATGCTCCATCAAAAAAAAGGGAATATTTCAGAGACTATCAATTTCTCTAGTGAGTCACACCCACTTGATTCATTTCCAGGGAAAGTGGCGAGTTGTCCACTCCATACCACCAGGATCGCTTTCTACTTCCGTCTCCCATTTTACACCGGAGTTTCCTGTATTAGTCTCTACGGTATTTGGCTCTGTCCTCGCCGTCGTCCTTTGAACACACTGAGCTCTGAAGCTTTTGTTCCACGCCATAGTCTTTCCTGTGGCTACACTGGTCGTATTCAGGTTAGGCCGGCATCTGCTTGAATCGTGTCGGTATGTCGGCAACTGGAGTCATTGTGAAACTAGAGTCCTTGGTGAAACCTAGGTCATCCGTTAGGGTTCTTTCGGGTTGAGGCTGAGGAGGATTCATCACAGGTGGTAGCAGGCACTCAGAGGAGAGCACCAAATTCTACATTGTCTCATCCTCGTTCCTTCATGCCTGGTCCAGATTAGATTCTACCTTGGGCTCGAAACGCTTCCGGTAATCTAACACTCACAAAGCTTCGGCTCTGTCTTCGAACAAACATCGGCTGTCCAAACTGTTATCTTAGAGTTGTGTTTCTGCCGCTATTAGTTGTTTATTTCTCCAGGAAAATGATGGCTTCTGCTTGTCCTGAGACACTTCGAGCCACCGGAGGGCCTTCCTCTCCCTCACTCCTCTCCGCACTCCAACGTCCATTTCCTGTCATGCAGTGCCATCTCATGGCGTTTGTCAGAAAGGGAAGCGAACCTTCGACGCACTTGCTCCGTGGCGAGGTGGCGCCTTTCACTATGCTCACGACCCTTCTTCTTTTCCCTTACCTTTTTTTTCAACTTCTTTTATCGTCCTCGCGACTCACTAGACGCCCTTGCGTCATTGAAGTTAAGAACCTTGCGATAGAGCAACACCGCTGATACCCGTGCCACACGGGCATCTCGAATGCCACTACAACGAATGACATTCGTGTGACCGACGAATCGGCTCGCGATCTGTCGCGCGTGAAACGCCCTATGCTCGGAATGTCGCGCGCTGATTGGCCGATCGTTCAAATGTCATTCGTTGTAAATGGCATTCGAGTTGCCCGTGTGGCACGGGTATTAGAATGACCGAAGCTTGTGAACCTCCTCTGCCTCCAGCTAATCTCATAACACTCGGATGACACCAACGCAGCAATTGGGCCCGAGCCCGACGCTCAAGGTTCTTCGACCCATTGATTGGACTCGAAGCCCAACCGAACGGCTGACGCAGCACTCGCGTCCATTGTGTGACATGCGCTCCATCTCAATGTGATGAGATCGAAATGTTAGTGCACGGGCTTTGATTGTTCTAGGTTGTGTTGGCTGTAAGCGGGACGCATAACTGACCTCCTTACAGTTGTTATCTTCTCAGTGACAAGAATAAATTACAGGGTCATCACATGACGGGGTTACAAGAAGTGACCACCGTATGATTAAATTTAGCAGTCGTATGCCCGCTAAGTTTAGCGGGTGGCGTCACTTCGGTGCCGCTTTTTCGTGCCGTTTTTGTCACTTTTGTATTTATTGAATCTAAACCAAGTGTGCAGGCGAGCTACTTTAATACTGTCATGACAGCCCAGCACGGGGGGAAAAAGAGGACGGACAATGCAAAGCTCCAATTTCCCCGCTCCTTGGTGACCATATAACTTTTCTAATATCGGTTGTTTTCTGCATAGCAAGGGCTGTAACCAATACATGGGGTTCCCTGTTATCGGATAAATCCGGAAAAAATCCGAAAAACTCGTGCCTGTGAAAATATCGTCATATTCGGATTTACCCAATAAACACAAAAATTGAAAATCAAAAATTGAAAAAATACAGTATTCTGCAAATAACTGCTTTCCAGAGCACCAAATTATTGGTTCTGAGTTTTAATTCGAATAACAGATCATTTACAAAAAGATGTAACGCATATTTCTTCAAGGTTCGGTTCGTACACGGGGTCATTTTACTTCTGAGTTATGATAAAAGTCACTGTTCGGGACTTTAGGTTTCAAGTTGAATCATATATTTTTGCTTTTTAGGGGGAAGATTGGTTTTGCTTATGTAACATGTGAAGGCTATGAACCCTTAGATTTTATAGCAGTAGGGAGGAAGGACGGCTGAAACTTTTATATTCCTTGCTTCGACACTTTCTTGCTACCGTGGGGTGGTGTGGAGGAATAATAGCAGAACAAAACTAGTTTCGCAGTGCTACGTTCGTGAGTTTCGAGGTTTTAAAGTATCTACGTTCATTAAACCATCACTTTTTGCAAGTTTTGTCGTTGGACAGTATACTTATTACCAACGTTAATGACGATAATCAGCCAAATTCAGGGCTTAACGTAATATTAGTCTTAGAACACTGACTACTTGCTCAGCGAAGACTTTTCGTTGAAGACCAGAAATGTACATAAACATACTTCTAGAATTTGCCAAAACACAAAATGCCAATTTTCAACTTCGGTAAAATCGCTTACACATAGGTGACCGATTGTTTTCCGTCGATCCAGTTAAACTCTCCGTCAGAAGTAATGACACTTAACAATCAAAGACATCAAGACAGAGCAATGCAACTAAGAATGACCTTGTGGTTTTAAATTTAATTTGAAGAAGCATGCGAAACAAGATTGTCAAGTTTGCTACTCTTATTTCGGTCACTAATCCTAGTATAGTCATTAGAACAGAATCTTCGGTCGAGGAATCTATCTCCGATCAGCAAGTTTTCCCGCCGAGCTTCGCTGTCAGCAGAAACCGCGGAGGTGCTTCTGGTGACTTATGAAACTTTAAAAGTTACTTGGTACAATTTATCGGCTTATCTTGCAAATCCGTTTGGTGTCCAGCCTCCCTTGCTAACGTTGACTATCTTACTGCGAGTTTATTCTATAGATACCCGTCAAGCAACACCAACCCGATTTTTTTCCATTGTATAACGCGTTAGCAGTCACGGGAGCAGGAGTTTTTTTCATCGGCGGTGATTTTAATTTAACTGATATTCATTGGCACGGATCTCAAACCGCCGTACTTCCAACCAGGCGGTTATATACTCAGCACCTGTTAATCTTGTCAATGAATACAATCTCCATCAGTTTGCCACATAACCCACGAGGATCGGTTCTAGGTCGTTCAAGTGTCCTCGACCTTAGTGCTCAGTAATCGTGCTTCGACCATCTCTGGTCATGCCGTTATCCTCGGTATAAGTGACCATGAAGCGCCGTTCACAGACTTGCAACCGAGTAGGACGAAGAGGGACAAGACTCGGTTTTTAAGCCTTTTTGACGGCGTAGGACCAGATGCGCTGCTGCAGAGCAGGTCCTACGCCGTCGCAAGAGGCTCATAAAACTGGTCTTTTCTCTCTTGGGTCTACTCGGTTGCAAGTGTGTGAACGGTGCTTAAGGCTGTGATCGCAAGTGTGTCATGTTCTTTTGATCTCTTACGTCCTAAAAAGTGTATTTGTTCGACAGGGGTTATTATGCTGGTTTGTCTGGTGATCTTCATGTATTTTACTCTGGTGTTTGGGGAAATGAGTGAAGCAGGTGACGTTAACTTTCTCTGCAACATATTCAAGGATAGAATTAAGACTCCTGTTGATATGTTTGTTCATCAAAAATTATTACCTCAAACCGTCGCCAGGATAAACCACGAATGAACTATGAGTTACGGAAACTTATTACGAAAAATTAACGCGCACTAAGACAATACAGTGGTCGTACTGACTCTGAATCATATAATAAACTCAAAGATATAGGTACCGCGCTTCAGCGCGCAATACTTTCGTCCCGGGCAAAGTGCTTTTAAACTCTAAATGCGGAACTCAGGCAAAACTCCAAGGAATTTTGGGAAGTTCATTCGTTCGTATAAAAAATATATCATTGAAATTTCGTCCCAATTGGTCGGGGGTAGCCTTTTAGCGTATGACACTTCAAAGGCTTCCAGGTTCAATGACTGCTTCAAATCAGTTTTCTCTGATATAGTGGTGGCGGATTATTGCAATTTCGATCAAGTATCTGCGCCTGCTAATTTTATGTCTGAAATTCATTTTGACGCACATGGTCTTTTCAAAGTTCTAACGAAAATAAGACAATGTTCAGCATCTGGTCCCGATGGAATTCCCAACGCTGCCTTGAAGTCCTGCGCTGAATTTATTTCGAGGTACTTGGTAATTTTGTTTATAGTGTCTTTAATATGACCTTTTTTTTACCACCGGATTGGAAATCTGCAAATGTTGTACCCGTCCATAGATTTGGCCCTAAAAGCTCGTACAGAACTAGATGTCCATCTTACAGACAAATGCTTACTGCATAACTCTGGAGCGCATCATTTACACTAACCTCATGGATTTCCTTAGTCTCACAAATTGCTTTAGTCCGTCTCAACATGGTATTCCTACGGAATTTTCTGCACCACGCAGTTGCTTCATTTCTATCATGCCAGTTCACAATCGTATGATAAAGACCAACAAGTTGACTACCGTCCTGTCGTTAAAAGAGCTTTCGATACTGTTCCTCATGCTATCCTTATGCAGAAACTTTGGAAACTAAAAATAGATCATAAAATGTTTAATTGGATTGGCAATTCCTAAAGTCAATTAAAGAACCCGTGCAAATTCACCGTGTACGTTCCTTTTTTATAGAAATTGTATCCGGAGCTCCGCAAGGGTCGGTACTTGGCCCTTTTTATTTCATTATTTATTAATGATATAGTAGATAGCATTTCTTCACATATTCGATTGTATGCCGATGATTGTATTTTGTACAGTGATGTCACTTGTGATGCTGATGGGTTTACTCTTCAAATCGATTATTTAACATTGATGACTGGTGCATCGAGCGGCGCATACCTCTAAAGGTGTCTAAATGTATTAGCCTCAGATTCGCTAGAAATACTAACATTGTACCTTCGTGCTACACTATTTGTGGTGTTTCACTTGAACAGGCGTCGGAGGTTAAATATTTGGGACTAGTTTTTAGAGCGCAGCTCTTAGGCGCCCATTTCCGGCTTGAGCGGCGTCGGCGTCGCCGTCGGCGTCGGCGTCACCAGTCGGCGTCGGCATAACCGCAGGTCACGTGACCCTCCCCAAGGTCACGTAACCCCCAAAGTCACGTGACCCGCAAAGTCACGTGACCCCCAACGTCACGTGAACCCCGAGGTCACGTGACCCCCCCCGAGGTCACGTGACCCCCCGGCTACGTGACCTCCCTCCGTGGTCACCCGTTTCCAACTTGAGCGGCGTCGGCGTCAGCGTAACTGCAAGGTCATGTGAACCCCCAAGGTCACGTGACCCCTCCAAGAGTCACATGACCCCCCGGTCACGTGACCGCCCCAGGTCACGTGACCCCCCAGGTCACGTGACCCCTAGGTCACGTGACCCCGGCCACGTGACCTTCCTCCGGGTCACGTGACCAGGGGGTCACGTGAACCCCCCCCCCCGAGGTCACGTGACCCCCCTCTGCGCCTTCCCTCCTCCTCAAAAGCTGCACTCTAATTTGGCATTACAGGGAGTTGTAAACGGCTTTCATTTTTTCGTATGATTTATGATGGAATAAAGACATCGACTAAATTACAACGAAAGCAAGCCGTTCACAGCGATTCATTAAACATAATTTTAGGTTGTCTCCCCCATCTCTGAAGGAAAAACTATATTTTTCCCATGTACAGTCTGTCTTTCACTACGCCAGTGATATTTGGGATCCGTTCAGGCAGAAGTTGGTAGATTAACTTGAAAAGATACACAATAGTGTTGCAAGATTTCTTATGGGTAATTATGATTTCAGAGCTACCATAACTACACTTAAGTCGTCTTTAAATCGAATATCTCAGAGCCAAAGGCGGAACTTTTCTCATCTCAAACTTTTGCATAAAGTGTTTTGCAACGATGCCGCTATTTGTAGGTCCAAGTAAATTTTCGAGCCTGCCTATGTGTCCGAAAGAAGAAATAATATTCAAAAATCGTCCATTACATTGCAGAACTCATGTTTTGAAATGGAAAAATAATTGACTCAACCAAAAATTAAACTCGGACCCAACGTTTCAAATGTAAACGTCTGTCGAAGATGTTTACCTTCAAATGTTTTGAAATGTTTTTTTTCCGCGGTTCATTGACGATTCAAATAACCTGCAGTTGACATTGCTTGAAACAATGTTATCGTAGTTGTTTCTTCAAAAGGTTCATGGATAAGTCTAATAATCGTAGTGTATTACTTATTGTATTCTTCTGTTTTACTTTTTTCTTTAGTGCGTAATTTTTTGTCTTTGCACTCCCCCCCCCCCCCCCACACACACACAAGCTATAATGCCTCTATAGGCAATGTAAGTATTTGACTAATCTTTTTAAACATATCTTTGATACTGGAGGGTTCTTACGATTTTAGGGTGGAAATTTGAGAAAACTGGGAACAAAGCAAAATTTAATTTCGAGAACTAAAAGCTTAACAAATTCAAATCCGATAGACTTCTAATCATTTTAGAAAAGTGAACTCTGTAAAGCACCCTCCAAAAGTTGACGAAAAATAAAATCAGAAAAAACGGATTCCTACCTACACTCCGCTAAAAAATGTAAAACCCGAATCGGCGTCTTTATTGACTATCTAGCGCAATGAACATTCAAGTGTATCGTGCCGCAGTCAGCACCGGCGGTGCTTTGGTGGCCTGATGCAAAATGGTGTGGCCATGCCTGCCGAACTCGAATGAGAGACTTCACTCCAGCACTGAGCTACCACTCAGCATGCGCTCGATAGCAACCGATTCGTCAGCAGATAGTTGGCTGCACATCTGTGGGAAACTAGTCTGGGAACAAAAATTACAAATCTTTTAACATGTCCGGTGAATCGCACGTACAATGAGCAGTGCTAGCCAGGTCCTAAAGAATAGATAGATCTTCGCTATTTGTTTACAAACTTTCGCAGCAAAACTTACGTCTCTAGTCACCTCACCTTCGTGTGCTAGTTTTCCTGGGCCTCACTAGGCAATATGCCGCTAGTAAAATGTGAATCCGATATTTTTCATGTTCTCTTCAATTGTCAAAGATATATACTCAAGACTGGAGAACGGACATTGAAAAACATCACTCAACTTAATTCGCAGTTCTAAAATGCCTTCAGATTTTCCGACATTATATATCAAAAACACGAATAAGACCACCTATAAATGATCGCAATAGCCAATTGAAAAGAGTTATTTTCAACAAGGCTAAAAATACCGCTTCAAATTAAAAGTTGAAGCAAGGTATATAATACATCTCTTTCTCATTTAATCTCCAGGATGATATAGTGTAGAGCGTTACTTGTCCAGCCGTCGAAGCTTTATTGCGGTAATCCGTTATCAATTAAGGGTCTTTGGAGGCCATGAATGTAACACATTTGTCAGACACTGCCACGAAGCTAGCAAATAAACTTTTTGTTTGAATTACCAATGGGTAAGATATAAATAAACAAATAAAATTATTAAAACAGAGCACCCAAGTTTTATTCTGCACAGACGGTTTATTATTAAGGTGTAACTAACTTAGTTTACTTGCTTGCCATTTTGGAGCATCTGGAGCACTTAACATAAGACAAGACATGCACTTTTTCTCCGACATATGTTTTGCTTTTTTCTACGGCATTCGACATGTTGTTTTTTGTTGGCACAGCCTTTTACCCTTTTGATGCTCGGCCCTTCACTTTAAAGGTCGGCCATACAAATTGAGGGAAACAATAGTCAGTCTTCTTCGAGGTTCGAAAGCTTTTACCCAAGATGAAATCCTGGGTTTTGTGCATGGCTTTGGGAGGCATTATTGTCGGTAAGTCAAGAGCTTGTCTTCGAGCAAGGCCTAAATGCGCTCATTTAGTCCTGTTTACTTTGACCTCTTAAAATAATTTCTTATAATGTCTGCGTGGTACAGCACTGACAACGAATCACTGAATTTTTTGCATTTTCTAAGTACCGACAAGCCTAATCATTCATCGTGTAGGCAGCTACGCCTAACACTTTCTGCGGCACTATACTTCATTTCATCTTCAGTTAGACCCGCAGCGAAACACTAGGGGATGCGACACGGCTCTGTTAAGGCATTCTTATGCGTCGCAAAATATTGTGTCAATGACTTTGATATAACAAGGCACGTAGCCTTTTTCTTTAACGTAATGCTCGTGTTTTGTACAGGTGACATATAATTTACGTTCTAATGTAGCTTTCAATTCTGATATTTAGATATTTAATATAAGTATGTAGCATGTTTAGAAAAAATTAACTTTTGGTTGGCAAAGCTGTCGTTGTCGTCAGGTTCGTTTATTGAACATTTATGGCCCTGTCGCTGATGTTACGCATAGCAAAGAAAGATTACTTCAAAACCGAAATTTTCTATTTAATATTTACAATGTACAAACTGAACCTGAGTTATATGTTTATTGGATGTGATAATTCGAACCTTTAAATAACCTTGCTGTTCCCCTAAAATATCTCATGACATCTGTAACTGGTTCTCACTTTCGTTACTTTCGTTCGCTGCCGCCGCATCAGCAGGCGCGTCTCCGTCCGAAGCTCCGTTTTTTACTTTGTCAGCTCGCATCCAGACAGTTTTGCAAGAAAATAGACATCTGGAAGAGAAACGCGTAAAATTATACGCAACGTGTACACAAACTTCGTTCTCAGTGTTTGACCAAGTCGTACAGAGCGGTCGTCTAAAGACCATCTGAGCTGACGGAGATGGGCTACACAACTGTCTTCAGGTGGAAAAAACTTGCTGAGGCGAGCACTACTGCTGACACAACGTCGGTGCCGTCGCCACAGAGAGCAAGGGAGAAATCGATTCCGTCGACACCCAATGCACTGGACTCTTTCCACCACCAAGCGTTGCGGCTCAATGTTCACGATTTCTTCCTCCGCAACCATTACCTAACGTTGAAAAAGGCAAGGACCCTTTTAAAAACGATGATGTATGAATGCCTTGATAGAGCGAAACGGAACGCTTAAATAGTCCACTCTGCCTACGGTTTCCTAGCCATTGCTACTCATACCTGCTAGATTACATGTCCGTCACTGGCAATAATTGCAGTGTACGTGTAATTTTTAAACGAGACGAAGCAATTTCATTTTCAATGGAAACGAAGCAATACATGATGGTATAACTACAGCTCATATAGTGCAGATTTTAGTACTGCACGATATCAGCTGTATTTAGCGTCTTCATTGAAAGAACAGCCTTGTACTTCCAGGACAATATTGCTGGGGTAACAATGTGGACGTCGTCCTGACAGGGTAGGAGATATTACTTGCTTCAAATTAAATACTCTGCTCAAACAAAGCTCGATCATGCAGAGAAACTCAAATCATACTATTTTGTTATGCAACAATAGCGGGAAACAAATTAGTTTTATTATAATAAAGTGTAACAAATGAAATACGGCCAAAGTTTAATTAGAATACAATCACGTACAGAAGTAATCCAATAACAATATTTATTTTTTTTAATTTAGAATTGCCGGTCTTGAATTTCAATCACCGGTCTAGAAGAATGACGAGTTCCCAACGATCAGCCATGCAACCCTGTGGGGAGTTTGAACCAAGCTGGGGTTCACATTCACCAAGCGTAAAAGGAACTCTATTGATGGAGAGTATGCATATCATGGTCTGGCGTGCGCCATACCTCCGAACAATCAAGCTGCATCATCTGTAGAACAGGTCGATCTACTCCCTAGATGAGACAGGTCAGCTCTGGCCACACACGGTCGAAGGTGTGGGTGGGCATTTTTGTGAAGACGCCAAGTGATGGCTTAAACAAAGGCCTTACTGTTGGACTCAAGAATCTCCCTGGGAAAGGAGAGCCACTTATTGGGGTCCACGTGGGCAGCTGCGAGGGCTTTGTTGACGGTGCTGCCGAAGGGTTCAGGGAAAAAAAGGCAGCGCTGACAACCACCAGGAGATGTATGGAAAGCGCTTCGAGAAGTGGTTCGTCAAGAAGCTGTTGCCTCATTCGAAGCCAAATTGCGTAATCATCATGAACAATGGATTCATACCACTCGGTTAGGCTTTACTCTCTTCCAAGCGCCCTCACACAAAGAAAAAAGCCATAACGGACTAGCCAACGTTGCTAGAACCACTCAGTTGGGAAACTCCCATAGAGACTGCTCTGAAAAAGTGGCACCGATCCGTCCACGAGAACCGAGCTAAAGGCGATCCCAACGCCGCCACTTCTCCCGCAGCGGCCAGTCCGGGAACCGCACGGGACTTTATTTTCATAGCAATCGGCCATTTTGGGGTCCAGAACAGATACTGTGAAAGGGGCTTCAAAGTACCGCCCCCGACTCCCCAGCGGATGCGCCGCAGTTTACCACCGTGGTTAATATGAGCCTAACTCAGGACGCGCTACCTGAAATCCCCGCTGAGGCAGGGTTGTATAAAAACAATATTAATTAGACTGCAAAACCTTGCGAACTAAAGATTTTAGAAAACAACACGCGCCCCCCATTTTGTACTAAACTCCAATAAAAGTTACTACAAAAATAGTTTTTTTCCGTTAGTTTTTACGCAAAAACATGCTTTCTAAAACCTCAAGGCGACCACAGATAAGACAAATGACACGGAGTGGCGCTGTTGTCGCATTTAGCTCGGTCTCGGTGGACGCCAGCGGCCCAGGTTTCAACGGTGAGTTTCCAAACTGAGAGTTCTAGTAACGTTGGGACTAGCTCAGCAACAACGGCTTTATCTGGAATCCAGCCAGGCTCAAAACTGAGCTTCTAGGCATTGTGGAGAGGGCTAAGTGGGCAAGGACAGACCTCGACAAATACCGCATCGATGACATTGCTGAGCAGCGTTGCACAAAATGTTGCGTTTACCGTCTCACCACTGAGAACTTAACCTGTTGTCCTTGATTTTGGCGCTTTTCAAATCTAAGATGTGCCAACTTGCCCAACTACAGCTTATTTTCGAACTTAAAGGGGCGATGGAACGACTTTTGTATTTTCCGCAAATACGGCTTGGAACGGATCCCTGACGTTAATGACCTGTAAAATACCCGTTCGTTTTTCACCACACGCAATCAAAGTCGCAGAAAAAATAAAGAAAAACGAGCAGAGTTCACCCCTCAACTCGCAGCCAGAACAAAAGGCCACGTAATCTGGAGCCGATTATATGCCGCCAATGTTTATCATAGCCACGCGCTGGGGTTGGCAAGGCACAGGACACGCGCTGAGTTCTAGACATTGTTTTGGTTCGGCTGTTGTCGTCATTGCAGCGATTGGACACAGGACCCTACCCGAATGCTTCTCGAGCTATCGATTATCACGAGCCCAAATCGAGTGTCCACGCCATGCTCGGGTCCAATCTACGAGCCGCATTCAAATATCGTCACTCGGCGGTACTGCTACCGCCCAGCTACGTCATCAGGTTTTGCGAAGGAGAGATTGAATGAAAGCACTAGGTTTTGTCCTCGAAATTACAGCCCAACAAAGGAGTTTTTGGTCAGTGGCGTCGCGTGCGATTATCCTTGGGTCCCACTAGCGCCAGTAAGCTCGTGTAAAGTTAAAAACATTCTAATTAAATATCGTTGCACTGCCCCTTTAACTACATTGAGCTTGTCTAGAGTCCCGTGTTGGGTTACATTGCAATTAAAACAAGACATTTAAGCTGGGGAAGTTGAGCTGCTAACTACCGAAGCTCTCTATCAAGTGGCGCCTGTGGACTTAAAGGCTTATGTCAAACCTGTTGTTGACGTGGAACATAAAATGTGGGAAGCAAATTGCCTATCAGCCATTGTTTTTGACGTCGTTGTCATTAACAAGGGGAGTGACAGTGACGGTGAGTCAAGCGATGAAGACATTGGATGTTAATCCCATCGTGTTAAGCGGCCCTGCACACCTGCGAATGCAATGCCGCCCTCCTCAAGCCTATCCCCAGGACGTCATTCTGCACCTGCGTGTGCTACACCCGTCAAGACGGCCCTTAGATGATATGCAAGCGTGAACTTAATCGATACCTCCCAACCGTGGCGTAGTTGTGAGATTATAAGCGGAGTGCAAGTTTGTCTGCTTCTTTTGCAGAGGTTGTGGTGACGTCCGAACGCCGAGTTCTGATTGATTCTAATTGAAGTATAGTGCTTAGACCTCAAGGCAGCTTCATTTGAGGTCTGCCCACGATACTTCAACCAGTGCCAAACAGAACTCGGCGTTCTAACGTCACCAACCCCTGCAAAAGAAGCAGGCTAATTTGCACTCCGCATGGCTGTGTACATGAAACACTTGCGCAATGTTCTTGTTCCTAAGCAATTTGGTGATGCTCTGCTTCCTGCTTGTCGTCATGATGCCCCTTCAGGCTCGTCTGCGTCTGCTACACCCCCTCTAGACGGCCCTTGAATAATATGCAAGCGTGAATTCATTCACGAATGGTTAGCCGTGACGTAGTTCGGCGAGAATATTGCTCTGTACACGCGAACACTCAGGTGGTGTTACTTTTCCGTGGCAGTTTGACAAAACTCTTGGGAGTGCCTCTTATCGTCAGGCCCCTTCCATGCTCATTCATGTCTGCTTACCGTCTCAAGCCTTCGAACCCTGAGAGAAAACTAAAAGTAAATGAAGAAAAAAAACGACCCTTGCACATTGTGCTTGCATTGCAGGAGCTTCACGTACTTGCAACTACATTGCTTCAGTACTCGTGCACTTGTGAGCTGAGTGATTATTTTGTATTGCGTCCTTGAAATATAGCGCTTGGTTTTGGAATTTTGTTTTAATAAAGTTATATTTGGTTTATTTCTTATAGTGGCCTGATTTTCTTTTAACCTTTTAGAGTTTGACCGACTGGCTCCGAAGTAAATGTTAATGTCAAGGCTATACCATTTCCATTCGGTCAACACTTGCGTCTTGACTAACTGAAAAATAAAAATGACATTAATTCTAGTCTTAAGACTGCAGGTGTAGATATTTCGCGCCCATCCCGAAGTACGAGTACGAATAATGTCTAAGATTTCGACAATGACTAAGTTCGAATTCCCACAGGTTGAAGCCCTTTCGACTACGGTGTCAGACTTTGATACCGCCTCGGATGGCGCAGCCTCGGAAGCCTGTCACCGGGATCGCGACAGCAGAGCTGCGGAATAAAGGTGCCACTGGTAGCATGCCTGGTGTCGCCTGCGAAAGGATTATTCGCCAGTGCCGCATGCCTTTATTGGAGTTACAAAATGGACAAAAACAGTTACGTTCCTCCACCGGTGCTTCAACCGTCGTCACTTGCCAACCGCTTCCTGTAGTATAGTTCTAGTAGAGTTTGGAGTAGTCGGCATCAGTACTTTCATATTTGACACACGAGCCCTCGCCTGCGAGTTCATGCAGACAAGACATTTCGGAAGGGCGATAGGTTGGAGTTGAATAGGTTCTATATGTTCAGTAATGGATTATTGCACTCCTTAGTAGACACTAAGGCGTGCAGTTGACAAGGACAGCGAGTAGCACATGCAGAGTGTGTGCCCACGTCGCCTACCTGGAGGCAGTTTGATCTATTTACAAAATAAAAGATTATGATAATGATGTTGTGTGGGATGATGATGATGATGGAATGGTGAAGAGAGTGAAGAGCATAGGCCCTCTCGTGGTCTTTGCGAAGTTGATCTTCACGGGGTGGCCATGGGCTGCTGACTTCTCGCAGGCCGGTCTCGAGTGACTGCCGAGGGCTCCCTGCGTGCCCAGCATGCAGACGAACCGCCAAATTTCCGGCAACGCAGGGAGTCCGGCACCCTCGTGGTGGGCTCCAAGATTTGGCACCGGTGTTGATTGGATGGCGGTCTTCGCGAAAGCGGGCATTGAAGTCTCCCAGCTCTCGGTAGAGCTTGTAACCCGGCAGCATCAGCAACCTATCCACCGAAACCATGGTGTCTGCCCCTATGCCGGCTGACTCTCGGACTATGGAAAAAACACGTCTTACGCCCAGCTAGCTCCTTCCAGTCGACGTTCCATTGTCCAAGCCTACCTGATTCATTGCGTGACGAAAAATTTTCCAATTATTCGTGTGGCGCAGGAAGTGAAGCAAAGAGTTTCTGTGGAGGCTGCTACCGCTCGACGTACAAGGCGTCTGGGGCTTTGCTTCTGTGTGAGCCTACCATGGTATCCCACCGATCCCACTCACAAAATGGAGACTGCACAGCTGCACTTCAACCGCGGTACGTTAATAGGTTCCAGCGACGATATCTAAAGATACTTGTATTTTGCAGTAAATCGACCAAAGTACACGAAATCAGAATGTCTCCGAAAAACAACAGACATTAACAATTCATCCGCACCGCAACCACGACCTACTTCCAACCAGCCATATTTTAACTCGCGCACTGATACATGACCGAGGAGCAAGGTAACGTCACTTATAAACTGGACCTCGAATGACTGTGGAGGTCCCCCTTCCGCTGCGGTTCAAGACAAGGTGAAATGAAAAACTATAGTTTCGATGCCAGTCTGAAAAAAAATTTCGTCTTTATCAAAAAGTCAGTGATATTTGGTGTACCTTGCTTTACTTCCTCTCACGGAGAACTTGCCAAACATTATGCCCCTTTTAATTGCCCTCACCTACACTCCCTCCTATCGGTGAAGTCGCAAGCATAAGCGAGTGAATTGGGTCTGATCTCAGTAGGCGAAATAAGACAATAAAATTTTAATTTTAACGTTCCTGTAACATCAGTGGTTCTACAGTCACTATAGAGGTGCCCAGAGTACCGAAATTTGTTTTTTGGGGCAGCTCACCGCCACATTGGCTTCATTTGCCAGCACGGTTTGTTCTGGCTCCTACAATCTGAGGAAGCCATTAAAGATACCCGGTAATAGGTAGTTTTATCAAATAAATGTCCTTGTGCACCAAGCACCGATCCTCCTATACTAATCGCTGACAAAAAGCTTGCATATAATTTTTTTATGTAGTTTTGAGATAAAAGGATGCTTTCTCAAATAAACTACCACCAGGAAAATGCTCGCACTTGTTAGCGATGACTGCACTATAGTCGGTGACAGGTCAAGAACGAAGTGGAAGCTGCTCCCACCGCTTTCAACTTTGGCAGGACGAACGCTGAAGAGAGGGGACCTCCTCTCCAGCGTTCGTTTTGCTAAAGTGGAAAGTGGGTGGAGCTTCCACTTCGTTCTTGACCTGTCACCGACTATAGAAGCCGCCATTCAGGTCAGAGAAATTTGATGGTGGTGGCGGTATTGAAAACTACTACTCTATATATAAGCAAAAGGCATAAAAGACGATACGATTTTTGAATTAGCGGAGACAATAAAGGCTGAGTAGTTGATTCTTGTGCGGATTCAAAGGAATGGACACTAACATCGAAACATTAAGCGCGATGAGGCATCACCACACTTTGGGCGTGGCTATCTAAAATGAATCCGAAATTCATGCACCCAAGACGGTGAAATATGTGCCAGCTGCAACAAAACATAAATATCAAGATTGACAACAAAGAGAAAAAAAAACATACTTTTGAAAACCTATGTAGGGGATCTAGAGTCTAGACGGTTCTGCAAAGCTCTGTATTAACACCACATTAACTTTGCATCTTATAGTTGTTTATTAATATTGATTGAAAATATTAACAGACAGACAGACAAACAACTTTATTGAGGTCCTGAGAAGCGCGAGGCAGAAAACAATGCTCCTTTAAGCACGTTAGTTTTCGGGGTCTGCACAGGGCAGCGCCCTAAATAGGAAAGGGTTCCAAAATGAATGTATGTTGTTAATAATTGTTAAAATAATGATGACATTAATTGGGGCAGACATTTTCACACATTATTAGAAGGGGAAAGAAAGTTTATACAAAAACGTAAATATGTACGACGCGCTAAACGATTATGTTGCATAAAAAAAACTGGAGACACTGAAGCTTCGCCTTTAAGGGTGGAACGCGATAACATTATCGGGCCCCGTTAGCAAAACTTCTATATAACGCCAACGTCAGTTTCCAGCGAAGCAGTATGCTTGACGCCATGACGACAGAGTCCCACACTCCCGCCAGGAGCCCCGTCCACCCATGAAAATCGACGTGTCGCGAACGGCCAACCGACGCCTTATCTGCTACCAGTACGGAGAGGCCGGCCACGTCTACCGACGGTGCAGCTTCCGCCAGATGGGCCTGCGAGGGTTCGTGTCCAACGACCCTCGGTTCCGCCTTACTGAGCTGCCGGAAGACATCGAGGAGTACCTGCGCCGATCGCCGTCCCCGATGCCAGCTTCACCCCAAGGACCTCGTTCACCGTCAACGCGACGTCCAGAGTTAGCACTTCACCGTTCACGCCGACAAAACCTGCCCCCACACTCCGGCAAAACTCAGCGCGGTAACCCCGGGAGGTGGAGTTGCCGTTCACCGACGATGTAAAGATTCTTCCCAAATACTGGAGGTCTTCCACTATAACGATGATACGCCACGGACGAACGCTTGTGCGACGGCGCCGAGCAACCTCAGCATAGTCATCGACCGCCACGACGCGATGGCACTCATCGACACCGGAGCAGACTACTCGGTTTTGAGTGGAAGCTCTCTCGCCGCCTTCGGAAAGTTACAATACCGTGGGATGGCCCACAGACGCCGACCGCTGGAGGGGACCGCATCACACCCATCAAAAGATGTGCCGCTCGCGTCGAGATTCATGGCGAAACCCGTCCGGGGAAGTTTGCCGCTCTTCAGGAGTTTACGAGGGACGCTATCCTTGGAATGGACTTCTTGTGCGAGTACGGCGCAGTTATTAACCTAGGAGCGAACAAGTTGACTTACAACAACTTGTTACCCCACCGGAGGAAACAAAAACGACTTCATCCGTGGAACGCGTCCTTGCCGACGATGAAAACCTGCCACCGCGCTCAATTGTTTTTGTACCTGTCGGGACCAATGAGGATTCCTGCGTCAAAGTTCTGCTAGAAGGCAGCGTCCACTTGCTCCTAGGAAGGGAACTCGAAGTCGCAAAGGGTGTAATACACCTTCAAGACGGGCGCGGCACAATCCTCGTTACAAACTTCCAACAATAGCCACGGCACATTACAAAGAGTACCGCCGTGAACCACACTGACGAACTTTAGGACTCAGCCGCCATCACTGCGCTCTTGGAAGAATCGTCTTCATCGCAGCACCAGAGAACGCCACCCTCGGAACTGGATATCGATCCAAAGATTTCTGCTACAGAACTACGACGTCTGCTTAAACTACTCGGCGAGTTCACTGAATGCTTTGCCACCTCCTCAGGGATGCGACAAACAACGGTAGAAAAGCACTGCATTGTTACCGACGACGACGCGTTCCCCGTGCGCCAGTCGCCGTACCGAGGAAAGGGAGTTCGAATGGCAAGAAGAAAAACAATGGGCATTCGGCGAGCTCAAGCGGAGACACCAGACACCACTGATCCTCGGGCATTTTTACCAGACTGCAGACAGGAAAATCTACACGGACGCAAGTAACACTGCACTTTGCGTAATTCTGGTCCAAAGGCAGGAGGACACAACACCGAGTGATCGCTTACGCAAGTCGAACTTTGTCTAAGGCAGAGGGCAATTTCTCAACGGCAGAAAAAGAGTGCCTTGCTCTCGTCTGGGCGATAAGGAAGTTTCGCCCGTACTTGTGTGATAGTCTATACCACATGGTCACAGATCACTACTCGCTCTGCTGGCTCGCGTGCCTAAAAGATCTCTCGGGACGCCTCGCCTGCTGGAATCTCCGACGGCAAGAATTTGATATGACCATGGCGTACAAATACGGTCGCGAGCACGGTGGCGATGATTGAATGCCTAGAGCCACCGTCGAGTCACCGCCTGCCAGCACTGACGACGAGGAGGACGAAGGTTTCCTCGGCGCGGTCAAGGGAGCCGACATGGCAGGGCTTCAGCTCGACAACTGCGAACTTCGTGCCGTGGTTGAGCAACTGGAAGGCCAAGGAAGTGCTATCCCCCGCGTTTTTTGTTTCCCGAGACTTCTCAAGCTTCGTCATTTGACAGGGTGCTCTCTTCAAAAATAACACCGGGACCATCAACCCAGCATGGTTAGTGGTAATACTTACCAGTCTTCGGGGATAAATCTTTCAAGCCTGCCATTAGACCGGACGCCTGGGCACCTTGCCTACAGCAGGACGCTCGCCAGGATTCGAGAAAACCACTTCTGGTCGAAGCTCCCGAAGATTGCTCACATCTACACTCGATCATTCTACGAGTGTCAGCGACACAAGAAACCACTGACGAAGCCGCCAGAATTTCGCATCCGATTGCTCCAGCGTCTACGCCGTTACCTCAAAAAGGAATGGATTTACTTGGACCTTGTCCACCGTTAATGTCAGGAAACGCTGGATAATCGTCGCCACATATCATTTCACGCGATACGCCGAACTGAAAGCCCTTCCTTTAGGGACTGCAGTGGAAGTGGCCAAATTTTTCGTGTCCATCGTTCTCTGGCACGGAGCTACAGAAGTTCTGATTACAGATCGTGAGTGATCGTTCATGCGACAGCTGATACAAGAGATCCTCCGTCTCATCCACATCAACCACCGGCGAACCACAACGTACAATCCTCAGACTAATGGGCTAACGGAACACCGAAACAAGACCATTGCCGACATGGTGGCGATGTACGTCCACGTGGAGCACAAGGCGTGGGACGAAGTCCTGCCGTATGTCACGTTCGCCGAAAAAAGCGGTTCAAGAGACCCCTGCTGTTACACCATTCCAGTTGGTGTATGGTCGCAAGGTGACCACGATGCTTGACAACATGTCAACTCGCGAGCCAGCTGGCGACGGAAGCGATTAGGCCAGGTGGTTGCGCAACCAGCAGAAGTCTGCAAGCCCGCCCGAGTCTTGATCCAAGAACAGCAACGTGTCGACGCTGGCCGCTGCAACCTTCGTCGGCTGGAGGGAGTTTCACTTCAGCCCCGAAACCGGGTGTGGGTGTGGACACCGATACGACGTCGTGGCCTGAGCGAGAAGCTTTTAAAGCGCTACGTTGAATTTTCAAATTTTAAATACTTAGACTTTTTTTTGTTCTAATACACATTAATGAACGGACATTTTCGAAATCCAGAAAATCTGGGATCAATTATTTGAAAGTACCGATTGTTCAACTTGCTTTCGTTTGATTGACATTAGGATATAGTTTTGGTTCATCAATAAATAAATATAAATAGAGAATGGAATATTATGTTGGCCTCGGATGCAGATAAACCTTTAATATTGCCGGTTGTTCGTTCCGACTGTGTTCTCGCATGTAGTTGCTATTCCGGCCAATATTGTGGCGACGCATAGTTAACTACCTGGTATAATTACTTTATTAACACGCGACTTTCGAAATAAGGTAAATAGCACGTAATGCGGAGTAAAATGTATTTTTCCACGCAATAAAACGGACCGTTTTTAAATGCACATCTCACGAGGTTCAAGCTTGTGGTAGGTTGCCTTGTTGCGTGCCGTTCCGGGAGGAAGAACACGAAGCCGGGGTTTCCATAACGAGAAACTACATTTATTAGAGTAGCAGGAATGGGTTGTTAGCATCAACGTAAAACATTGCCGGAGCCTTCGAACTACACGCTTCCGTGACCTCGGTCCGTCTCCCCGCTTTCTGTGGCCGTGTGCCCTCTTTTATAGGCTTCTGCGCCTGTCCTACGTGCGTTGTTGCGCGCCTCGGACGTTGCCCACTTTGTGCACTCGGCAGCGGCCTCTGGCCGTGGTCGTCGTTGGGAGGGGTCGTTGTCGAGGTCGTTGTCCTGTGCCCCCTCTTAAGCCTCTGGCATGTGGATGCCAGTGTCGTCGTGGTCGTCATTGGGAGGGGGTCGTTGTCGAGGGTGTGGACGGCGCCGCTGTATCTGCGCTAAAGTGCGATCCAGGTCGCGGTCGTCCTTGGTGGCCGTTCCCGGAATCGCCCGCAGTTGCAGTTTTCGGTGCCTGTGGAACCTCTTGCCCACTGGCCGCGGTTCCGTTGGGTGGGCCTCGCCGGTTGCCACCCTCGGTGACTGGGGCCGCCACGTGTCCTGGGACCCCGGCGTCCGGATGCCCGGGATTGGTGGTGGCGTTGCCCGTGATCCATCTTCGTAAGTCAGAACAAGCAATTGCCTTGGGCTATTCTCATGTGTAAGCCCTGGCTCTATATGGCATGAAAAAGAGGATTAAGGATCTGGGTGGGCACACAATCGCGCAATATTTCCCCCCTCGGAAAGGCGATCAGATGCGTGGGATGATATGCGAGGTATAACACTCGAAACTCGAAAGTAGGAAGAAAAAAAAAAAGAGGCATCTTGTCCACCGCTCTATAACTTATCTCTCGGCCGTCACCGACCTCGCAGGTTCCACCGCTTGTGTGGCGGCGAAGGGGTGTCCGGGACCGGGCCGTCGTCGGCATCGGTCGGATCATGCGAAAAACCATGTTCCGGGATGTGGAATTGTTTAAAGTCGGTGACTTGAGTTGGACCTGTGGACTCACCGCTGAAATGGTGAATTAGTGTGTACGTAAGCGGGGAACGATTTTTGCCTACGTGAAATTGACCATCCCACCTGTTGGTCAGTGAGGCCGTGAAGCCTTTCGCCGCGTCACTCAGGGGTGAGTGCGCCGGAGCACCAAATCTCCCGCCTTGAACTGCAGGCCTCGGCGTCCCTGGTTGTACTGGTCGGATTGCTGCTGTCTGGCAATGTCGAGGTTCTCCCGGGCTTCTTTGAGGTTGATAGTGAAACGCTTTTGCAGGTCATCTGCAAACTTCGTGTAGTTGCGGTCCTGTGCCCTGGGCTCTGTAGAACGGAGTGTGTTAGTGAGAGGAAAAGCAAGCTCTCTGCCAAAATTGAGCTGGGCGGGGTGAGCCCCGTTGACCGGTTAACCGTGGTGCGGGTGGCGATGGCCATTTCTTGGAGCTACGCATCCCAGTCTTTGTGACGCTCCGTAGGCGGAACAAGCATCATCTTAAGGTTTCAATTTACCCTTTCGGTTATATTTGCCTGTGGATGATATGGCGAAGTACGTTTATGTTCAATTCCCCGAACCGCGCATGCATCGACAAACACTTTCCTCGTAAAATACGACGCATTATCCGAAATTCGGCTTGCTGGGAAACCAAAACGCGCGAAAACTTGAAGTAGGCAGTCCCATATTTTTAGCGAGTCCAACTTTTATACAAAGGAACGAACAAGTACTGGTTTCCGCGTGGGCTACGTGGAAATGGACCCATGACGTCACAGCAACAGATCTGCCAAGGGCTCTGGCTTGCGATCGGTTGCATGAAACCTGGGGGTTGACCACCACGTGGCTTCGCTTTCTGGCATGACGGGCAACTGCGCGCATACCTCAGTAAATCTTGCCGCATGCTGGGCCACGTCGCAATCTGGGACAACTTATCGTAAGTTTTGCTCCCACTGCTGTGTCCGGGTAGGGCAGAGCTGTGCATGTATCTGATGAAGGACTTACGTAACTTCCGAGGTATCACGGTTCGAAACAGAAAACTGCTCAGATCATCATCAGCCTGAGGGATCTAGCGCAACAGGAGTCCGTCACTGCTCAGTAAGTAAGAGTTGAACTGTTCATCACCCTTGGTGTTGACTGGGCTGGACGCTGCCAGCCACGCAGTCACCTGTTGGCACAACCCATCGTCGTGCTGGACCTTGAGAAGATCTTCTCTTGAGACCAATGTTCCCCACCGTGAGTCAGGTGGTCTCTGTGCCGTATTAACGACCGGAACCAGACCTGAAACTTCCTGCAAGTGCTCCTCAGGAAGCGCGGCGCGGGAAAGTGCATCGGCAATTTGGATTGCAGCACCCAGTGTGTACACAATAGTGTAATCGTATTGTTGTACCGTAAGTGCCCAACGAGCGAGGCGACCAGCGGGGCTCTGAAGTGTTTTCAGCCATGACAACGCTAAATGATCACATTGAATTTGGAATGTTGCGCCATGCAAATACATGTCAAATCGCTTGAACGCATACACTATGGCTAAGCATACTCTTTCTGCAACACTGTAGTTAAACTGTGCGGAATTGAGGGTCTAACTTGCGAAAGCAAGGGGCCGAAGTATACCGTCATGTTCCTGCAGTAGAATAGCTCCGACGCCACAATCGCTTGCATCTGTCTGCAAAACGAATGGATGGTTTTGGGTCGGGAAGATGCAGACACGCGTTCTCTGTCACTGCCTTTGATAACGCTATGAATGCACTGTTTTTGCTGTTGGCTCCAACACCATTCACTCTAAAAAAAGGGGTGTACACGGATACTCCCCTTGTCCCATATGTAACTCCCCAAAACTACAATTAGTCGTTCTGTCCTCTGACGACGAGCTGGCGATACAAACTTTTGCAAGCGGCTGCCACAACTTTTACAAGCCCAATCTGGCAACACTGTTCTGTGGGCATGTGCCCTCTTTTACAGGCTTCTGCGCCTGTCCTAGGTGCGCTGCTACGGGCCTGCCCACTTTGGCCGTTCGGCAGCGGCAAAGTGTTGCCCACTTTGGGCGTTCGGCAGCGGCCTCTGGCCGTGGTGGCCGACTTTCGCTCCCACAAGCTTGACTTGCGGTCACTTAAACAAATTAATATAACTTATATTTATATTTTCTATTAAAGCACTATTATACTTTGCTACTAATAAAAATTAAGCAAATATGTAAGGCGTATTTTGAGAAAATACATACCGGTAAATTTTAGAAAGGTTCGTGCATTCAAATGCATGTAATATTTTTTTACATATTATATTTTAATTTGTATTCATTGAAAACACGTAGATTTGAGCTTTCTGGTGTGTTAATGTCATTAAATTAGTCATTGTCATTAAGCTGTTCATAAAGTTTTATACAATCTAAAGCTGGTTGCGCTTTAAAATTCGTTCTATTTCGTTGTCTTTTTGTTGTTTTTTGGCTGTGGGTCTTGCGCGTGTCATCTAAAAACTGGATGTTCCGCCGTGCGGATCGGTGTATATAATGAGAGTGATTAAATGAAATCATCAGCTGAGCTCGAAACGTTGTCTCTTTCTCTCTTCTTTTCATACCACAGTCGAAGCAATTTCCGCATTCTGCTTCAATCTCGGGTTGAATTAATTCCAGTATGTATAAATGAAGTTTCATATTTTATAAAATAAAAGTGTTCATGTTTTCTAAATGTATTATAAGGTTTGGTGAAACTAAACGTCAAAGGAAGTTTTAACCTGGATCTCTCTGAACCCCACATTCCTTGTCGAGGTACAATTCAGAAGGGCCTGATGAGGAGGCTATGGGGGATGCACAAGAGAGTTTAACAAATGCTATGCATATGCTTCTGGTGCTTTTAATTATCTCTAATTTCAACAGAAGTTCTAGTTTATGCTGTATTGCAAGCTTGTGCTCATGATTTTATGTTTCAGGGCAAGTACCATATCCATTGTGCAAAATATAACACTGGGCGTACGTTTTGTATGTGACACTTCGTTCGTGAAGGCACGCAAAGAAAAAAATCATTCTACACCTCTTCTGGAATACTTAAGTATATTTCTTAATGCGGTAAGTGTCGACCGTGAGCGTGTTCCGATATCATTATTCAATTTTGAACGAATGCTACGCACTTTCCCTTCCGTGGCTCGATTTGTAACCAACAAAGAGACTGCATACTTCGGTAATATATTATAGCTACTTCACCTTTGCGTATGGAGTGATGCGCCGAACGAACGTAATGCAATATATTATATTTTGATGTGAAAATTAACGTATTTTCATCCAATCAACATAATGCGAAACACAAGTTCGCCTGATTCTTGCATAGGGGTTCCGATGTTGTCATTACGCCGAGCTCTTATTGGCTGATGGAAAAAAAAGTGAAAGCCGTTTACAACTTCCTGTAACGCCTAATTGAAGCGCAGCTCTTGAGGAGGAGGAGGGACGGGTACTCAGGGAGGGTATACCCCTCCTCCTCCTTCTCCTCCTCCCCCCTCATTCTTCAATGTCATTTGGGGGTCACCTGACCTGGAGGGTCACATGACCTCAGGGGGGGGGGGTCACGTGGCCTGGTGGTCATGTGACTCTTGGAGGGTCACGTGATTCTTCCGGTACTACGCCGACGGCGACGCCGCTCGCCGGAAACGGGCGCTTAAGAGCTGCGCTCTAAAATAGTGGATAGACCTCATGGCACCTAGCCTTGAGGTCTAACCACTACCCTTTAATCAAAGCCAATCAATAGTCCTTTTCGTTTTGACGTCACCGCAACCCCTGCACAAAAAGCAGGCGAATTGCTCTGTGCATAGCCACTGCTTCTGACCCGTTAAATTTAGAGGGAAAATTTGCGCCTTTGATCTAAACGTTAATTCCGTTTCTCCGCTAAATCTAGAGGGAAAATTGACGTCATGTAACCTATACAATTCAGTTTCCCGCTAAATGTAGGGGGACATATACGTCACGTAACACACCATATTCGTTTCCACATTCCTCTGCTTCTAATTTTATTTCCCCCCGATCTCCCCTTCCTAGGGTGTCGTTTCCATCTGCCTTCCTTCTCCTGGCTCCCCTCCTCTCTTCCCCTCCCCGCTTTCTCCCCATCTCTCCCCATTCTCTTCAGTTCCGTGCAAAAATGTGAGATCAAAGTTAGATTCGGTCTTCTCCAGTGTCAACCAGGTGGCTCCGACCTCAATCTGCGCTCGATCCGAGGTACCCTACTTAAACTCGGGCCGAATCCAGTCGACCGCTTGGATTGATCTGCTCGATCCAAAACGATCCCGGCGATTCCACTGTTGCCTGATCAAACCATAATTGTTATTTTTAACTTCCGATCTAGAAGAGCCGTATGACGAAGGCGATTTACGATTCCACCAGGTCCGAGTTGCAATCTAGTTTAGCGCCCAATATGCACGAAGGCGAACTTCTAGACGATCGATTTGCTACAGCTCTGCCTGTCCGATTCCGGTCGGCTCGTCGTCAATGGCTGCCGCACGTCCCTTCTAATGTGCTGGCGGCCGGCCGATTCCGTTTATTACTGGCGTGCTCAGGAAGCATATTATATGACACTGATACTGCGAAACACTTCCACGTACACAAAGTGGGCGCAGGTGTTCGGCAAGCTGCGCAATCACAATAAAATGCGGAATCCCCTTTCGCGGCTGGGCGGCTTTGGCGACTAGTTCAGCTCGGCGCTTGGCCGACGGCACCATTGGCGCCGTTGCTTATCTAGCTTCTCCCGACGTTCCTAGGTTGGGGAGTATTGACAGAGTCCTGCCTCGTCACCCTCCTCTTCTGGCTTCTGTCTGCTGGCGCGCCGTCCGCCATGTTCTTCCTTACTTACCCGAGCACGTATGCGTCGGTTTCGGCGAAAGCCTCTCGTGCCTCGGTTTTGCTGCAAAATATTACTGAGCGTTAATGTTTCGTTTATTCTACCCCATATTAACTAAAATCAAGCATCCAATGTACACAGCGGCAAGAATTGTTACTGCGCTTCGCATAAGTTGATGTTAAAGTGTGTGCTGTGGCCGAAGTAAGGGTTAAGCTCCAAGGGCTTAGAATGTCCAAAGCTGATGTTTTTCCTTTTGTGTACGCTACTCGATAAGCCCCTATTTGACGCCATGCAGTTCGGGAAACATTTGAATGGAGCGAACATCTGTCTACAATGTTTTATTATTCTGGGTGCGGTTGTGCTGACAGCCTGTCGCGAAAGAGACAGGCTGTTTAAATATGGACGATCTTTGGAATACGTTCTCATGTAAATTAAAGCATTTAATTGATATTTATGTACTATCAAAAATACTACGGTCAAGGCGGCGGAAATATAAATCCCTGGATAAATGGAGAGCTGCGGTCCATCATAAAGAACAAAAGGCGTGCTTATTTACGGTATCGTAAAAACCAAACCATTGTGAGTCTTAGCCAACCAGAACTAATAAATATTGTCTACAAACAGCAGCTAAAAACGGCGAAACAAAGCTTTCATAATTTTTGGAACAAAGTTCAAAAACAAAGCCCAAAGCTGTATGGAAATATATTGGTAGTAACAGAAAGAGGATACTGGAATACCGCCAATTGACAGGAATGGTACAATGATATATGATGATTGTGAGAAAGCATTATGCTTCAATAATTACTTCCAATCCATTTTTTCTCAACTAGTCACTGACGTGCCCGATCATTTTCTAGCTGAGTGACTCTCTCCAATGTCGAACTTAGAAATAAATGCTGAGGGAATTCGGAGCCTCCTTCTACACTTGAACATATATAAGACCAGTGGCCCTGACGAAATCCAAAATCGCGTTTTGAAGGAATGTGCTGACGTGGTTTCCTCTTATCTCGCTATTCTCTTCACAAAATCCTTGTCATCCTCAAAGCTGCCGGCAAAGTGGAAGGTTGCCAGCGTTGTGCCTGTGCATAAAGTGAATCTAAGAGTAAAGCAGATAACTACCGGCCTATATCTCTTCTACCCTCATGCTGGAAACAGCTTGAGCACATCATATTTAGCATTTTAGTCAATCATCTAAACACGGAGAGAGGAGAGAGAATATCTTTATTGAAACAGAGAGTTTAGTCTGAGCTTTGCGCTCTAACAGGCTTCTCTGTGGTGGGGAAGGGGAGTGGGGGATAGAAAGACGATCGACAAAGGGTCAATGATGATGAGATGAAATGTTAAAATATATACACGCTATATAGTTTCAGGATGGAAAATGAGAGAAAGGTGAGAAAAATAATTATAGCACTGTCAGCAACTCAATGTCCTCGAGGAATTTAAAGAGGGCTTTTAAGGCTGCTCGATGTTCCTTAGCAGGCCAAGGTCCGAGAAGCTTTGGTAAATCGAAAGGCCTACAGTCCAGAGCATTCGTAGAATTTTGGTAAACTTTGCGTTCATTTTCATATGCTTGACATGTGAGTAGAATGTGTCTGATGGTTTCCGGCGCACCGCATCTCTCACAGTCCGGAGTCGCGCATTGTTTTATTTTAAAGCGATAGTTCTTCGTGTATGCACAGTTGAGGCGAAGTCTATGTATAAGAGTTTCTAAATTTCGTGGTAGGTCGCTTGGTAGTCGGGTTGTTAATAAAGGGTCTATGTCATAAAGAAATTTGTAGTTAGAATCCGTTGAGGACCATAGCATCTCACGTGCACTTTTTGCAATTTGTCTTGTCAGAGATGTACAATCGCCTTTCGTAAAAGGAACCATTCGTGTTGAGATGTGCTGGTGGGCCCTCTTGGCTGATTTGTCAGCGCATTCGTTACCCCGTATACCGGAATGTCCTGGTATCCATTGAAAGGTAATTTGGTGACCGTGTTCGAATGCTAGGTGGTGGTACTCAGCTATTTCTAGGGAAGAAATCGAATACATTGATTTCTTTCCAATAGGACTGAGCGACTGTAAAGCGCATTTCGAATCTGTAAATAAGGTCCATTGTTGTGGTGGTTGTTGACATATATACTTGATTGCTTCCTTAATTCCGTGAAGCTCAGCGGCTGTTGATGATGTATGATGGTTTAGACGACAAGATCTTGCAAGAAATCTCGATGGAACGAAGAATGCTGACGATGAAGTCGTCGCCGTTGTTGAGCCATCGGTATAGATGTGCGTTGTTCTAGTGTATTTTTCATATATGTAACTCATTACAAGTTGTAGCATAACTAAGCTACTTTGTTGGTGTTTTGCAAGGATTCCAGGGATGTTTAGATTAATATCCATTTTTCGAAGCGTCCATGGAGGTATTTTGGAGAATTCAGTAAAAGTTGCCTGCTTTGGAATATTGTCACTATTTCGACCTAAAGCGTCCCCATAGCTGGAGTTTGGACGTTTTTTGTGTATTTTAGAAAGATAGTGATTCTTATGCTGAGTTTTATGGCGTAAATGAATTCGTACTATTTCTTGTTTCTGTAATACTTCCAAAGGAAGGCATCTGGCTTCTGCTACCGTGCCAGGTCCAGATGAACCCCTTGGTAGGCCAAGGCAGATTCGAATGCATTTGTTAAGCGTCCCTTGAAGCTGTCGTTTACTCGTCAGGCTTATATTTGTTAGGTGTGGAATAGAGTGTCTTATTAGACCTTCAACCAGAGATTTGTACAGTAGAATCATTGATCTGCAGTTGCATCCCCAAGCTGTTCCTGCTAGGCAGCGTAGAACATTGGTTGCTCCCGTGATTCGTTTTTTAGAGAATTAACTTCTTTCGTCCATGAGAGATTTCTATCAATGTTGATCCCTAGAAATTTATGTACTGTGACGTAAGGAACTGTATGTCCGCCTAAAAGGATTGGATACTTTTCCATAGATTTCTTGGTAAATGCCATGGCAACTGTTTTCTTAGGAGAGATCTGGAGGCCTTTGGGACCTAGAAAACTTGCCAACGAACAACTATTTTCTCCCTTCCAGCATGGGTTTAGAAGCGGCTTCTCGTGCGAAACGCAGTTACTCGAGTTTTTTCATGATGTGGCGTCTTCGTATGATAGAGGTTCTCAGGTGGATTGTGTTTTTCTTGACTTTAAAAAAGCGTTCGACTCTGTTTCACACGAATTAATCTTACTTAAATTATCCTCATTAAATATTCCAGTTAATGTGTTATTGTGGCTAAGAGATTACTTTACTGAGCGAAAGCAGTGCGTAGTAGTAAACAGTAAAAAATCTACAAATGTGGACGTCACTTCGGGGTCCCGCAGGGATCCGTTCTAGGTCCCCTTTTATTTCTCATTTTCATTAATGACATTACCATGGGCATAGAGTCAAGTATTCGTCTTTATGCCGACGACTGCGTGATATATCGATCAGTTCAGAACTCTGTTGATAGCACTGCTTTGCAACGGGATATAGACCGCATTTCAGACTGGTGTGAAAGTTGGCATATGAATCTAAACATTGATAAATGTCATCATGTGCGCTTCACAAAAAAAAACAACTAAACCGCTGCTTTTCTCATACAGCCTGAATGGCACTACACTGACCGTAACTCCAGAGGTAAAATATCTTGAGGATAACCTTTACAGAGCGGTTATCTTGGCAGTCCCATATTAACAAAATAACCGCTAAAGCGACTGGTATGTTGTATTTTTTTGGACGCAACTTTAGAAACTGCTTTCCCAAAGTTAAGGAGACATTGTATTTGACAAATATAAGGCCCATTCTTGAGTATGCTTGTGTACTCTGGGACCCCCAGATACAGTATCTTTGTGACGACCTTGAAAGGGTTCAAAACAGAGCAGCGAGATTCGTGACCGGAAATTATGATTATACTGTAAGGTCGAGTCTCCTAAAAGACTGTCTTGGTTGGCAGCCGCTAAAATGCCGAAGATTCGCTTTACGTTTAAAACTCTTTCATAACATTTATAATAACAAAACGGGCATCAACAGGGGATCGTTTCTTCAGCTACCTCACTTCATATCACGCAGGGTAGATCATCAGAATAAGGTTCGCGAATATTCGTGCCGCACTAATATCTTTAAACACTCTTTTTTTCCTCTTACCACTCATCAATGGAACTGTCTACCCGAGTCGCTTGTCATGGTATCATCCAACAATGTGTTTTTTTTCCAGACTTATTGAAGAGTGCTTGTACCTTATCTCCTGATATGTCAAATGTATTAATAATTGTATAAAGCTTACTATTCTTCTTGTTCTTGCCACTAGCAAACTTTATGTCACAAACCTAGAGTTCGTTTATTGTTTTCCTCTGGCTGTATACCCCCCCCCCCCTTTTCTGTAATGCCTTTGGGCGCTGAAGGGTATATTGAATAAATAAATAAATAGATGCAACACGTATGATTTCCAGTCCCTCGCTAAAGGCTATGCATAAACAGTTCTCATCAATCGTTATATGCAAAAAAGAGGAATAAACGCCTTCAGCGCCTGCAGGTATTATTTCAGAGGGCGCCTTTTTCGAATACATGTAAGATCATTATGTAGTTACCCGAACTTAAAGACAAGGAAGAAGAATAGCACAGAGTATCATTATGACCGCGTACTGATTGGGACGTTTTATTGTTGATCCCTTCTAAGCTCTTGCAAATAGCAATAATATATCGATTATAATCTAGGTGATACATTTTTGGCTGTCGCCGTGCTGGAAACCGGCAGGCTAGTCCTCCAGGCTTGTTTCTGTGGCTGACATCAGTGAAAAGACCCCGAGGGTGCAGTGATTTCAGGGTTGGCTTTTGAAGATAATAAAATTTGGACGGCATAGCCGTGCACTTAAGCTTCATAATGCCGAACTTTCTCAGGATAGCTGTTTCAAACTGTTCATCACGCAAAGAAAACTGTGCAGTGTTGATGCGTTGGTTAATTTGTCCGAGTTTCTCACACTCTCAGATTGAATATTAATATTTAAAAAAATGGTAACAGGTGAGCAGTACCAGAAGATATGAGGTCTCTCCGCTAATTAGAATTCATATAATTCACGGAGAAATTGTAAATTCATTCGGTAGTTCTTACGGTCCGAGGACAATGCACCACAACTTAAAGGCGTTTGAAAATTATATTGACATCTAGGGCCGAAATTAACGAGGCTATTTCGGGGACTTTATACAGCGAAATTGAGAGCCTTTGCGCAGTTCGCGTCGACCGACAAAAAAGGAAGGCACCCCACAGATCCCAATTTCCGGCCGGCGGGTGCCATTACAAAAAAAATGAAACAGAACAAGATCTGCGCTGCAGCTCCGCTGCTTCCAGGCTCTCATTGCGCCAAGCTATGAAAATAACTCGCCTTGCACAGCCTGTTCGAGGTTGTAGGCTTCAAGATTTTTGCTTCAGTTCTGTGCAGCCAAATTTCACGTCTCGCAACAGCGTGGTTACTGAGGGGCACGGAAAATATTACCTTGCCTTTGACCGACCGCGTTCAGCAGCCAACAGCACAGCACCCCGTCACGTCATTGTTGAATCACGCTATGGACCAAATTTAGCACACCGCATGGGCTTGTTTTTCTAGTCAAATGCTAACGACCGCGTGTATCGTGGTCGTAACAAAACAAACAACCAAGAAAAAAATGGCTGACGGAAACGGAAACCTGAAAGGGAAAGCGGGCGCTGGCCAATGGGAGAGCGCGTCGGCCCATCCATCCGCAAGTTCCAGCTGCGGTGTCGCCGCACTGGCGGCTAACCTTAGAGACGAAAAAGTGAGATTGGTTTGGTCTTTCTAGGCTTGCAACGTAGGGTAAGGAGGCTCACGAAAACCGCCAGAGCTTATATTACGCTGCCATAGTACAAATAATGGGTAACATGGTGCCCTACTAAACCCCACACGGACACAAGACCTCGAAGAAAGCGCTGCCTGCGTCCGCCCGGCACCCGACCAGCAGCTCAACAGTGCTTGTTTGGCCCAGTGGCATGGGCTTCTTCCTCCAAGTCGTGAAGAAGCTACGCCACTACTTGACACTGAAAACGTCTTCTCCACGGTCTGCGTCTTCTCTTTGGTTGGATGATTCTCATAGAGCTGCTCTCGCAGCTCCACCACTAGCCTTGCACGGAAGTTGTAACGGGCGACGAATAGTGAACAAGTGCTTTTGCGTAGACTCTATAAATTAATTTTGGCAAAAAAGGTGAGTTAAATGTTGCTTCACTTTTGATATAACAAATATAAGAACGCTAAGTGAACTATGGTCACTTAATTGCAATGTTACATGCCTGCGCGTAACAACTCCGCTCCGTCGCTTTCGTCAAAAAAAGCTTTGCATTGTTGCCTTTGTAGTCGGCCAGTTTCTTTGAGTGCACTTCGGAATTGGTGTTGTTTTATCAAGTTTTGTTTTTATTGTTTATGAGACATGCAGAAACGTATTGGTCGGGATGCCATCGCTACTGGGTCTGGAGTTTGCTCGACACCGACCATAGCATAAATACCCCTAGCGACTTCAAATTATCCTGTTTGGCATCAAATAAATTGCTATGAATTCCGAGATTGACTCTTAGTTATTTTTGGACCAGTGTAAAATGATTGTACATAAGTGCTTGTTAGGCAGTGCTGCCGAGCGTAATGCATATAGCGTATGTGGTACCGAGCCAGTTAAATCCGAAGGATTCGGAGCTTCTCTAGAGCTTTGTTTTTGCAATGGCGTGGAGCGCCCTACTTTCGGTGTACCGTTTGTAATATGAGCGTAAAAAATTAGGAAGGTTTATACCATGTTCACAAAATTGAAATAATCCTAGCCGAACTGTCATTGTTCAATGTAGCGATACCGGCGAGTTAGTTAATGATTACAAACTGGTAACAGCGCGCAAGAAATACGAAGAAGAAGGGAGGAATGGTCAGGACAAGCGCCGAGCGTTGGCGCTCGTCCTCTTCATTCCTCCATTTGTAACAGTATATTTGGTGCGCTGCTACCATTTTGTTTTCATGGTTCGTTTGTACATTGTCTCCGAACATTTTTGGTGCTTACCAAGGAGGTTGTAAAGAAGTTTGCTGGAGTGGAGGCTGCCTATACGTACAAATGGGAAGGGGTGAAGCGCGGCTGAGCGGGCGGCGGCCATCTTGCCGTGGGCAAGAACCCGCATATCGCCGCAGCTGCGTTCGCGCTTTGCCGCGCGTTTTATGAAGGTAGTGGCGGTTACAAAACAGTGAAAACAACAAACAGCTCGTGTGATAACAATTTATTTGTCGTTTCTTAGACACTCAGTTGGTCTATAATAAGCAGCGAGACAATTACAAACCTAAAAAATATCCATTTAAAATATCCACATTGATGAGTTAAAACCAAGCCTTGGTTAAAACTGTCACATTGATGGGTTCTATTTTACTGATGGCTGAAAATAATCACCCTTGACAGAAGCGGCCTCATCCTTGTTCTTGATCATTTCTCTGTTCCTTTCCTTTGTCATGTGGTGAATTCTGACCTTCAGATACTCTTCAGCCAGCTTCTTACACAAGCTGTAAATATGGTTGTCTAGAGGATCGTAGTCTAGAAGGTGTGGTTCCAGTTGCAAGAACCACTTCTTCTCTGGCAACGCACTCAACACTTCCAAGATCAGCTGTTTGGTCCTATGCTGCACCGCTTTGACGGTTTCCCACTCGGCCTGCAACCGCCACGGCCCTTTCTCGACAGCTTCGCACAGCTCGACGACGTCTTGTGATGGAGAAACAAGTCCACCCCGGTTATTTTGCCTAACAAGAGGTGCCAGCTCTTGTGAATGCAGGGCTGCGATACACTCTTGGCATGTTGTAGTTGAACGAACTTTGCGGACAACAAAGCCCGCAATGTATGGCACCACAGAAGTGACAAAAGGGGACAGGCTTTCAGGACGGTCAATGCGGTGCGTGTAATCGTGGTCTTCTGGCTGCATGATTGGTGCCCTTCTGGTGTCGGTAAGAGTACTGGTTGCATCTTCTTCAGGCACAATAAGAGATCCAGTCAGGATTGATACCATGTCTTGAGAGCACATTTCCTGAGTTGGAAGACTTCACTTCTGTCTGAATCAACAGTCGTCTGTATGAATCCATGAACTGCGCAGCCGTAGGGTTGTTGTTAAACCCTCCCCGTCCTCGAATGCACCCGAAGAAATTCTCAGCGTGGTCCTGGCTCAGCTTGTGTGTTAAGAGGTACTTTAGGCGCTCCTGACCGACAAGCTCATTGAACTAGCTTTTCGGTACTTGCAATGCAGATCAAGAAACCGACGAAACCGGTCTTCTTTAACCCTTCCAAAATAGGGCGTCCTGATGGGTCTTTCAGTCCCTTGATGTACGCTCGAGCCTCAGAAAAGAATGCCCTCCAGCATGCTTCATTCTGCTTCCGTAAGGCCGCCTTGTAGGATCTTGCCAACGGGTTCCTAGAATTGAGGACGTCAAACAAGTGGTCGAAAACTCTGATGCATTTTGCTGTTGCATTTGCACCTTTGAACTGCGGCAGCTTGAGCACTTGCTCGCAGAAGTCCAGAGCGTCAGCCACTGATGCACTCAGTGCTTGAACGGCATACCGCACTTTAATCTTTTGTTTTTCCCACGCAATGTGGACCTTGGTAAGTCTGTTTCCAAGCCTCAGGCCTTCTTCCCGTTGCAAGGCCTCCAATGCCTTTATGTAGGCCCACTTCACATGTTTCCCTTCAATGTCAAGAAGGTGACTGACGGATGCCAAAGAGTTACGGATTAGCTTTGTTATGTGGCAGGCATCCAAAATAACGTGAACATTCTTAGATCAGCTAGGCGGGTTCAGAAACCTTGAAGAAAACTGCTCAGAGTCAGGGCAAAGGTCAGCACCTAAACATCTCGCCATCGTGAAATTGGACGAGGCCCCGTCAAATGTAACAGAGACTCCCTAAACCCCCACTGACGCAAGTTTTTCAATGCACTGCTTGGTCAGCTCAGCTCTCTCTGCACCCGTGTGTGTATCATTTATGAAGTACCCCACTGGCATCTTAAGTCTAGCGTTTATACCAACAATCATGTAGACACAGACATTTCTGGCTTCAGGTAGACTGTCATCTTCGAATCCAGTTCCAAAGTCCACATACCCGACTACCTTGTCACCAACAAGTTCCACGTGTTTCCTCATCGCCATATCGTCGACGACCAGAGCACAGTACAAGTCTCCACTCCGTGCTTGTGTAAACTTCTCCAGAAATGACAACGCTTTAGCTGTGAAACCATGAGCTCCACGGAGCGATTTATACCACTCCCTAACTCTACGCTGTGATGGAAGGGCATCATTAAACTTTGACCGAACATACTCATATGAAGCCGGAGAGTAGAAATGTAAATTTAGCGCAAATGCGCGCGGCTCGGGTGGGTACTTGCCCTTTTGTTCGCTTCCTGCCCTGCAGAGAAGTTGCTGAACGTCAGACGAGAAGACTGCAGTAAACACTTGTGAACCCTCGTCAGACAAGAACCTCTTTTCTTTGACTTCTCTGATGACTTCCTGAGCTCTTTCAATCCTCTTGGTGAGCCTTCGTTTGCTCTGTTTGTAAGGTTTTAACCTTTTTCTTCAGTTGTGCTACTCGCTCTTCAGTGGCACGCACCTTGTTTTGATACCATTGCTTGGTAGGTGAATTTACAGGCAGCTCTCCCTCCACTTCGGGCACTTCAGCAGTCGCAGCGACCGTGCAGTCTCGAGGATTGGGTGCCGGCCGCTTCCTTATAACCTGTAATAAATAGAATACATATGCTTCACTGAGTGCCAAGTTACAAGCACACTGGATGCGTAGACAGTGTCAAAGACGTGACGCTACACGTATAGGCACAAGAGACAAAAATCGGGTGAAAAAAATTTTTAGAAAGCCATCACACCGCCTCTCTCTAACTCTCTCTTTCTCTCTCTCTCTGTCTCTCACACGCACGCACGCACGCGCGCGCACGCACACACAAACACACACACACACACGCGCACACACACATTCCGTCAAGTCACGGACTGACACACACATCCAGCGTCACGAACCAACTTGTGATAAGCACGAAACATTAATTTTGCTGTCACAATTCCCCTTTCGAATACTCACTGGCTTCTGGAGATGCACTGGAAAGGCAGGAAACACACTGGACACACTTCCATGCAGCAGTCGCGTCGTTTGTCCGGTGCGGTCGAAGCATTCCGGTGCGAAATGCACGGAACACAGACGATCCCTGTCTTTCGTTTGCCAGCGTTCGCGACGAACGGCTCGCTCCCAAAGGCTCCGCGTGTGCGGATCCTTAGGAAATCTGTAATGATTTCGAGGCTGTTAATTGTCCTGCACAGGCTCCAAATCGCCGGGCATCGCCAGGGTGTAGGGAACCTCGACCGCATCCCCATTGAGAACAATTCTCATTGTACTTACAAGTGTAATGTGATCCCTTGCCCCGCCTTATCCCTGGTGGTACATCCGTAGGCAACACAGGAGCAAACCATTCTTGTAGGAGTCTTGTCTACATGCCCTCTTCGCCAATTTCCACTCGGTTTTAGCCCACAAGAAAGACCGCGTTCACCCCTGTCTAGCGCGTTTTCTGCCCACGGCAAGATGGCGACCGCCGGCTTCACTTGACGAGCGCCCCCTCCACTCCAGCAAACTTCTTTACATCGTCCTTGGTGCTTACTGAAAGGGGGCAGTGACCAGGCTTTGTTCCGTCGTCTCAAACGTTTCTGACCACTTGTCGTCTTCTGAACTGCACAAATCGTTGCCGATCAACGCTCGACACATAAAACAAATTATGACATAAAATGCATCGCGTTTAACGCAGCGGCACAGTGGTGCCTTGCTTAGTAATGTTAATACGTCGCATTATCGGATTGTAATGATATGCGAACAGCGGAGCGCGTGGCTGTCGACACAAGCTGCGCCTCCTGGAGGTCCCTGGAAAATGATAAAGTTGCGGGGTGGATAGTAGGGCGCTGCGAGGGTCTGCATCCTAGAGTAAATATACATCAGCCTCCTTGCTGTACACGCACCTCATGCGGAGCAGATAATCGCAATGGTGGTCCGAGGATGGCCATGTTCGATCCAAGCTGCGCTGCAGGAAGCGACCGTCGATCCTGCAGGAGGCGCGGAGCCGTGGTAGGCGTGGCCGTGGGAATTGACTTTTCGGATGTGCAATGGGGGCAGCAGAGCTTGGGGAGCTGGCGGGGCGCCGCGAAACGGCGTGTGCGGGTGGGCCAACTAGGCTAATATTTTAAATAGAACACCTGTTGTCCCCCATTTCGCCTCCGAAAAGTGGGACCTGTTGCCGCGAGGCAGCGTCCTACGGCTTTCGCAGCAGAAATGATATATTGCGGTGACATGCCCCGCGTGCGCCGTCGTCCCTTCATTTGTTTCCTCTTTCTTCTATCCCCTCGGAAGAACGTGGTGGCCTACGAAAACGTCGCCCCTTCGCCAAATATCCGCTGCGTGCTTTTTCTCAATCGTTCGATTGAGAAGCATGCTCCACCAGAAACTCAGCGCCTGCAAGATTGCTTTCCCACATTAAAGTTGTATCCATACAAGTACTCTAGTGCGCCCTACTCCGGTGTGTTTGACACTTACCTAGCACAACCCAAGCTTCGACGCTGCGCCGGTGGTGAGCTGGAAGTTCCGTCAGAGCCATTTTCGTTGACTGGGCGCGAGTTACGCGAGCCACTTTGGTAGCTGGAGCGACGACGTACGGGCGCCGTGTAATCGCAATCTCTCCGTTTTACAGTCGGTGGCTGGGATTCCTCAGGCATATCCGAAGAAGGCTCGAGACTTGGCATCGCCACGTCGTTTGGATCATGATCGTGCCCTCCGGCTAGCCTTCCATGACTACCATCTGTCCAGACTGTCGGCGAATATCAACATACTATCGTTTGCATCAAGTTGCCGGTGGCTTTGGCGCATCGGATTTTCAACACTTTTGTGGCGGCAGCGACGACATACGGGTGTTTTGTAAACGCAATCTCTGCACTTTACAGTCAGCGGCTTGAAATACTTAGGCATCTCCGAGGAAGGCTCTAGACTTGGCATTGCCGCGTCCTCTAGAGCTTCTGTGTGCCTCCAGACTGTAACCCAGGACTGCCCCCTATCTGTCTGGAACTATCAGCCTATTATCGCGTTCATAAAGTGGGCGGTGGCTTTGACGCATCGTAACTTCGACACTTCGGTGGCGGCAGCGACGACGTACAGCTCTGTGTAACCAAAATCTGCATTTTACAGTCGGTGGCTGGGAATCCTCAAGCACCTCTGAAGAAGGTTTGAGACTTCGCAATTCCACGTCCTCTTCAGCTTCAGCATGACTACGGCCAGTAACCCAGGACTTCCATCTGTCCAGACTGTCTGCAAATTTTTGCTTGCATAAAGTGGGCTGCGCCATTGGCGCATCGGAGCTACAACATTTTGGTGGCGGTAGCGACGACGTACGGGCGCTGTGTAATCGCGATATCTGCACTTCACAGGTTGGTGACATACTTTCGTCAAGTTTGAGGCGTGAATCTGACGTACCGTTGTTGCTGTTGCTGCCACAAGTGTCTTGTTGTGGAGAGCTCTGCCACTGTGATTTCAATATCTTTTTTCTTGTAGACCGGAACAAGGTATCTCAAGTACATCGGTAGTTGCTCTCGACATATGACGGAGACAAACAATCCGGAAACATGAATGACATGGTTAATGCCGTAGAAAAGAAGCAACCGAGTACCATAAATGAAGTCGTCAAGGTTCTCACGACCTTGGTACAGAAGCTCTATGCATTTGCTATGGACATTACAAATGATGTGGGAAAATGACAAGTTCCGATGCAGAAATTCGCACCAACCTTGTTGGTATACGAGCGAGAATCAATCCTGTTCATGAACGCGGACGACGGAAAACAAAAATAAAGGTGTTGATGGCTTCTTCGAGAGTCAGCGGAGGCGAATATTCATAGCTCGTAGCATCACTAAGAAAACCAGCAGTTAGCAAGAAACTCGAAGACTCAAAAAGAAAAGGGTGATTCCATTAGAAATCGAACCTGCATGTCCACTCGACATTTTCATTTTTCTTTTCTTTTCTTTTTTTTTAATGTGATTTACACACAAATGAATTGGACGAAACTGAACTTTGTGTCTTCAAAAAGCGATTTCACTTCGAGAAAATACAAAATGCATTAAGGTTGCGCCACGGCTCTCCTCCCACCGCGGACAGCCATTGTTACAACATTTGCTGTCCTGCGGAAGGCAGGACACAAAATAGTACGCCAATTATGCTTCCTGTTTCATATAATGCACCTAGGTTTAATTCAACTACATGCAATTAATATGCGCTCTATAAACTTAAAAAATATACAAATTTCTAACTTTAAACTAGGTGGAACTACCCAATACACTAATTTTGAGGCCGTCTACCTGAATATGTCTGGCATTAACATGTTTGAAAATTATACATAATATAGCCCAGGGCATCTAGAATATACACATCTTCGACCCAGCATTCCCGCTCGTCGCCAGAGCCCGCAACGTATGCACGTGCGCTTTCGCGCATCGCACTTAGAAGAGGCAAGATAACAAAGCCTTTGAACTGTTACATGAGTTTTTGCCTTTTTGACGTCGGTGCTAGTGTGAAGACGCAACTTTTTCACCGTTACGTGCGATGCATGGCAGCGCACGCACGTTGCGCGTTTTCGACCTGGGGGCGAGACTGCTGGCGCGTGAATGCCCTTCGATAAGAAACCGAAACAAAGCAACGAGTCCAAATTGAGCACTTTTCCTGAACGTCGTGAACTGCTGCGCGTGCCTTTAATCATCGTATAATGGATGGATTTAATAGTTATTGCTAATTTCCATCAAGTTGTTAAATAAAACCGTACCCCTAAACTAAATATTAAACACACACACACACACACACACACACACACACACACACACACACACACACACACACACACACACACACACACACACACACACACACACACACATACCACACATATATATATATATATATATATATATATATGTGTGTTCCTGACGAAGGCCGGACGCCGGCCGAAACGCCGAAGAATAAATCGTCCGTTGTTGCTGTTTTCATCAAGGGTTTTGCTTTTCTTCTCAGTTATATATATATATATATATACGTATATATATATATATATATATATATATATATATATATATATATATATATATATATATATATATATATATATATATATATATATATATATATATATACAGGGCGTTTCAAGAAAGATGGACAAATTCGATATTGCGGAAACTACGCGTGGCACCAAAAAAAGGCTTGTGTCGTTTTGGTCCTGGGCAAGGGGCCTATTTAGGAAAATTATTAAAGTCCCAGATAATTATATTGTTAATTATTTTTGCGTAATTAACTTTTTTATTATTGGGTTTAAGGGCATAGTTTCAATTATAAAATTGCTCAGCATCCTAAATAAACACTAAATCAACAAACTGCTGAACTATAGAAGGCACACGAAGCATTTGACGGCTTTCCGAAAAACCGTACAAATTCGACGGGTTTTTTAGTTTCGGTTTGTTATCGGAGCGCATCTCAGCCCCAGCAGCATCGCGCCCCGTGGAGAGAAAGTGCATCCAACCTCTGCTGCGCTGTCATCGCGCGACGCAGCAGAGGCTGGTTGGAGTATGATGCTGAGCAATTTTCTAATTAAGGCCACGCGCTTAACCCCAATATTAAAAGAGTTAATTACGAAAAAAATTAACAATTTACTTATCTCGTACTTTAATAATTTTCCTAAATAGACCCCTGGCCCAGGACCAAAACGACACAAACCTTTTTTTGGTGCGACGCGCAGTTTTCGCAATATCGAATTTGTCCTCCTTTCGTGAAACACCCTGTATATATTTATATATGTATGTATGTATGTATGTATGTATGTATGTATGTATGTATGTATGTATGTATGTATGTATGTATGTATGTATGTATGTATGTATGTATGTATGTATGTATGTATGTATGTATGTATGTATGTATGTATGTATGTATGTATGTATGTATGTATGTATGTATGTATGTATGTATGTATGTATGTGTGCGTGCGTGCGTGCGATTGTGTGTGTGTGTGTATGCACGTGTGTGTCTGTGTGTGTGTGTGTGTGTGTGCGTGCGTGTGTGTGTGTGTGTGTGTGTGTGTGTGTGTGTGCGTGCGTGTGTGCGTGTGTGTGTGTGTGTGTGTGTGCGTGTGTGTGTGTGTGTGTGTGTGTGTGTGTGTGTGTGTGTGTGTGTGTGTGTGTGTGTGTGTGTGTGTGTGTGTGTGTGTGTGTGTGTGTGTGTGTGTGTGTGTGTGTGTGTGTGTGTGTGTGTGTGTGTGTGTGTTAAAATGTAACCAATTGCCCCATCATACTGACAGCTAATAATTTTCCTTGAAGACCCTTGGCACTGACCACTACGGCATCACCCTTTTTTCTGTGCGATGCGTAGTTTTGCCAGAAGCGTTTTGGCCATCTTTGTAGCAACATTCTGTGTAATAATTATACTGCGATTGGAACGTGATCCCCAAAGCAAACATTTCAAAAAGTTAATTAGCAAATTTTACTTAACTGGCCCACCTACCGTGATGAGGATTTCTTAATCAAAAGGACGCCGAGCTTGATAGGTGTATGTTACTTTGCCTTTTCTTAGACTGTTTGAATTAAAATGAAACACCTTGTGTAATAACATTTACGGCAGACCGCTCTTTTCCTTTGCTGCTGAATTCTGCTGAATACATTACCTTCTTTAATATGTACTATCACGATCAATATGAGTGCGAACACCGCTCCGTGTGGCCCCTGGTACAATCAGTGCCCCCTGGCGATTGCTCTTTGAAGTATACGTGTACCTCGCGTTCGAGACATATCGTCTCCAGCGGTCGCCGCACACCTCTGCCGTTCCGGTTCGCCTGCTAGCGAAAAACGGTCGGCGATACCGTGAAACGGTGCAACAATGACGAAGCGCATTTTTCGCTAGCAATGTGCGCCAGCAGAAATAACTTGTATAAATATTTTTAGGGTCAGCTTTTTTATTATCAGGTTTTAGTATTTTATTCCCATTACTCTGGTAACAATGCCCAATACTTCGCCGACGCCTTTATGTATGCACAATGTAGTTATCAGATGTATCAAAACAATTACGTAAGACTGCCTCTTATTTACTTCGAGTGAGATTTGCGAAAGCAAGGACCACCAATGCGCGCAGCCCAGAAGTTAACGTGGTGCGAGCGTGGCTGATACTCTTCGTCATGATAAGCAGCACAACAAAATCGGCAAGGACGTCCAGTGTGTTTCCTCTGCGTTTTTGTTTTTGCGCTGCTTTTTATGATAAAGGGTGTCACCCACAATCGCACCGCACTCACTTATTCTCTCTTCACATCGGTGGTATCTCGTTCTCGTAAAACGCACGCGAAGTAAATACCAGGTAGTCTTAGTTGATTGTTTTGATATCTCCAATAACAATATGGTACATGCTTAAAGGCGTCGGAGATGTAGCGGGCATTGATATCAGAGTAATGGGAATAATCTACTAAAACTTCCTAATAAAGAAGATGAACGTAAAATTATTTATATCGGTTATTTGTCATGGCCCACATTGCTAGCGAAAATGTGCGTCGTCATTGGTGAACACTTTTGCGGTTTCACCGACCGTTTTTTTACTAGCAGACGACCCGGAAGTGCAGAGTGGTGCGACGATCGCTAGAGACAATATGTCTCGACCGCAAGATGCACTATACTTTAAGAACAATCACAAGGGGATACCGATAGTACCCCGGGACACGCAAAGCGGTGTTCGCACTCATATTGACCGTGATAGTACGTATTACAAATTTTTGACCAGTTTATTTTTGATTTTAGGGCTCTTCCTTAGGCATATAAAGTGCACATAATGGATCGTGATAGTACGTATTACGAATTTTGACCAGTATATTTTTGATTTTAGGGCTCTTCCTTAGGCATATAAAGTGCACATAATAGTGCGAGTAAAGTACACACTAATCGAATGTAAGATTAGAGTAGCGGAGGCGTAAATCCATTTTAAGTCCGGGGGGGGGGGGAGGGCGGGGGGGTGGACATACAGTTTACAGTGGCAGCCACCCTAAAATAGCTTCCTATATAAAAAAGGAACGCAAAAAAAAAGAAAAAAAGAAACAGTTCCAGTTTTTTTTTTTATATGGCATGGTTTCGAGTGTCGTTAATTTACTTATCATAAATAAATGATTTGGGAGTCTTATTTTGTTTTTATCCCAGTAAGGGTTTAAATAAAGGAGAATACCAGTTCGTCAGCGAACATATTTAAAAATGCACATTGATGGTAAGTTACCTGTACACAAAATACAGCGCTCGCATGCGGACAGTGTGGTCTTTGAAAAGCCGGGCATCTGACGTGTCCTTGGTAGATGGAAAACTCAGCCAGCGCAGAACGGTCATGCAGGCATTGAGGCCACCGGGCTTCGGCTGCGCGCGCGCCGATGTGTTATCAAAGGCAGAAAGCCGGAGCTAATATTGAGAAGCCTGGGATACCTTCTCAGGAGGAGTTAAAGCGCTGCAGGAAGAAATAGGTTTTCAGCCACCACATCGGGCTGCGGTGGAAGGGAGAAACAACCCCTCAATCAAAGGCCATAAAAAGAGCACGCCTTTTTGCTCTAGTCGGCCTGGGGAACGGGCTCCCGGGTGACAGTAATTAGGGAGTTTTCGTAAACTGCTTTCCCACCTCCGCTACGCTCTCCGGAACGAAGACGCAGCTACTGCGCATGCGCGACGCTAGTTTTGCCCGCAGAATCCTGGATATCGTAACGGGTTGCGAAAAACGTTGAGGGGCAGCTGAGACAATCTACGAAAACACCCGATTAACCATTTGTAGAAAAGATTCACAAAAAGAAAAGCAATGAGTGGTGGTAGTTATTTTCTGAAGAGGTGGTGGGGGGAGGGGGGTGGCTGGGGGGGGGGCGGAGAAAATAGCGAGGTGTTTGTTTTGGGACAATGCACTTCCGGTAAACCAAATTCACACCAAGTCATCAAACCAACCGACTGGGCTGTCTCTGACGCCCTTCTTGCTGTGTGTGGGGTGGTGAGATTCTGTTATGGTCCATAAAACACTCTTACCACCCACACACAGTAAGAGAGGCCTCAGAGACCGCCCTGTCACTGCAGATTTTTGTTTTTCCTTCACATGTGACATCCCGCGCACATGATTGAGAGCTCGCCCCCTACACCCTCCTCTTATTATGTCATAGCTGGCCGATATGGGTCAAGAAAAAAACAAAGAATATTAGGAACTTGTTTTCATAGAAGACATTGATCACGGCAGTCCATATAGTGGGCAGAAAAAAAGAGTAACCTTTGATGTCTGTGTTTATTCAGGCAGCTCTTGTCCCAGTAGTCATGAGCAAACTCCGGCTTTAAAATCAAGCTTGTCACAGAATCCGCCCTCAACTGATCTCTGACATATATGCCAATTTTTAAATAACGATGGATGTTTCTGGGTAAAAGTGAATTTGATCAGGTGAATGCAAGCCCCAGTGAGAGGCGGACAGCACATTAAAACAAATTTTTATTGACCTCGAATAGAGCAAAGACACCACGCATTACGTATCGAAAGCTAAGTTGTATTTTTTTTTTAAGTTTGGCTTATGATGGCGAATACCATCGGAGATGATGGGGTAGATAAATGGCAAAGTCCAGAAAAATAAACTGCCCAAATTTACTGGTATCGAAAACAGATAGAGCCTGAATTTATTGTAAATGTTAATGAATCAGTGGGTAGGCATTGATCAGTAATTGTCCCCGGGAACAAATTGTAATCGGGGTTCTGTATATAAGGAGTTTGTTTTGAGGGTATCGGTATTTTTTGTGTATTTTTGTCTTGATAAATCTGTAGTTTTTTTGTTGTTTGTCTTTTTATAAGTCCCTATTATTAAGAGTGAATTTCTTCGCCTTTTTCAATTTCTGGCTTCTACACTCGTACAATCATTTTGAAACTTTCTGCCTTTTTCACTTTTATATTTTCTGAATTTCAATCAGAAAGACTGCGTATAAGGAAAACTGAAATATGAATGAGAGAGTACGCGCAAAGCAGGTCGATCGGTCGTTGAACTGTACTTTACTTTATTCGAAGTCTTGAGACACTGCTGACGCACCTTACTGCCTTAACTACTTCTTTGGCTGTCGCGAGTTGGGCGAAGCCTGTCTCGTTTTGTTTTGATAGCAGCTTCATTGACATTCTTGAATATTTGTGCAGTTCTTACTTATTAGTGTAATCCGTATCGCAAAATGTGATAAATTAAAAAAATACTAGTGGTTCTCTCGTCAGCGGCAAGCCGCTGGTCCTGTAACGTTCGTGCCTGGTTCACGATCTGCGAGAGATCTTAATCCAGGCATACGTCACTCTAATCGAGAGCCGTCATGTTCTTTTACGGAGGGCTTTTTTACATAGGCGACTAGAACTGCAACCAAAATTTTGTTCAAAACCTACAGGCATGTTGTAAAAATGTCGCGGGTAAATTTCTGTTAGAAGGCGTGACTGTTAAACATGAATACCCTATATAAATGAGAAGCCAAATTTTGGACATTACACTATATTTCCGTAGTCTACAAGGAACTTTTTCTTTGTTATCCGAAAACGAGGAATGAAGAAGGGGGAAACACAGAGGGATTGAGGCCTGAAATTGTGTCGTTCCCATTTTGTTCTCGTCAATGTATTGAAAGCGTACCAACGTGCCTGTCACGAGGTAGGGGTCAGAAGGAAAAAAAAAACAGCATTCACCGACTCGTAGATTAAAAAAAAAAAAAAAACTTAAAAGGAACAGAAGAGGTTGGTTGTACCGATGACTAGCAATCGGGCCATGCTAGGTGAAAAAACAAAAAAAAACAAAAACGCAAGGAGGCGAGGACACGAGATCATAACAAAGAAACAAAACTAAATTTAATACCGGAGTAAACTCAGCCGTGCACGTCAACCCCGAGAACAACAGAAACACACTCCAAGCGCGAAGCTGCGGGTTTCATGCGAGCCAGAGATAAACGCGCACAAAATTCAACACTCATAAAACAAAACAAAGAAGTAAAGAAAAAAACAGGGACAGCAATCTCAACGCTCACCAAACAAGGAAAGCAAACGATTGAGCGTGAACGCCACTGCTACACTACACAGGATCACCCCCAAAAAACCAAACAGTGACAGAAATTGGCACTGCTCTAATGCGTTCTAAAGTTCTCTACTTCGCACTGCATTGCCAGAGGCTGAAGCCGAACGGCCAAAGAAACGAGTCGTAACTTGCCGATAGAGTCACAGTCCCAACGGTGCCCGAAGCCTGGGGTCGTCGGACAGAGAAGGGGGTCGTCTCGGTGTTCAAACTGTGCGTCCGACGCTCGGAGAGGAGTCGTCACCACACACCACGCTCATGCTCCCTCGACGGGCAAGACTGAAACTCCAAACAGAAAAAAATACCCCAAGACTCACGTACATCGACGAAACACGTCGCTAGCAGCGAGCCGGCCCGTTCAGGGGCTCCATCTTTTTTTATAGAATAATCTTATATAGTCTCTTCCACTGACAAACATGCTGACACCGGCTCTCGGGTCAGCCATCTTCCCAGTACAACAATCTACCCGGTATCGACCCAAATGTCAACACCTATTACATTTTCCTGCAACCAAGCACAATGTGCGGCTTCATTTCCCCATACGAGTCCAAAAGCAACAATTATCGCAAATTAACAGAAAAACGAGAATTACTATAGTAGGCAGGCTGTGCACAGCAGCAGCCTCCAAAAAGCGCCCGAACCAGTGGAATCATCTCCGATTTGCGAACAAAACAAAAAAAGAAAGCGAAGATAGCTCGGTAATACCCAGTATCCCTGCGGCGCCATCGCGTGCCAAGTCGGCAACATCGCGATTCAGCACAGCCTTCCCACTGTCGGCGAGGTCAACGCCCGAAAACTATGCCCAAAGGTGAAACATAATCCGTCGCCCGCCGCCTCCAACAAAACATACTTCGCAAACGAGCAAACCCGTTAAGGCCCAGTCACATTGAGGCAACAGCTGAACAACTCCATCCGGCAACACGAGGAAATCGTGTTGCCGGTGACCCTGTCACATCACGGCAACAACAACAGTCGGGCAACATGTCGCTGCCACCTGGCCACCGTGTTGTCCGATTTGTTGTCCGACAACCCTGTCTCACCGCGCTGACGGCGGGGACAACACTAGGAACACTCCGCCATCTTGATTGTTTACTTTCGTTCGTGTGCGGAGCGGAGTCGCGGGAAATGTGACTCTACAAAGTGTTGGAGCGCTCGAAGAGCCGGAAAGTACTACGAGTGGACATCAAACAGGGACTATAATTAGAAAACTTGACACGGGGAATATTTTCCACCCTTTATTTTATCAAAATGATCTTCCTTCGCTAACAAAGCAGATAGCCCTAACCGAGGAAAACCGTATGAAGTGTTTCTGTTCGGTTCTTTCCTTCATGCAATTCCTATTTCTACTATAAAACTAAGTTAGCACCGGCAGTACCCCAAAGCGTATTTGTAGCGTGGTGTTGAGCTGAACTAACAGTGAGTGCTTCAAAACTGCGACACCGACACGATCGGCCTTCATAACAATCTGTGGAATAAATATTTTTCAACGCTGTCTATTTCCCTCCCACCTGCTATGTGATCGCTTCATTCCCCAAAACGTCCTGGGTATTTTTGGAACAAATAGGGTGCCTGGTAGAGGCTGTTTCCAAGTTCAGAGCATCAGCAATAATAATCTGAGTGGTCATATTAAAGGAATACTACAATGAAATTTCGACGCTTATCTTTTGGTCCATATGTGTTCAAAGGAGCAGTGTCACATCGGACACACCAATACTTTGTTAAAAAAGACACAAAAAGGGAATTTGAAACGAATTAAACGATTAGGAAAGCACGCCTGGTGGATGTCGCTAAAAACTCGTTTGTAATGCCCGTCTAGGAACCTTGACAGCTAGTGACGATAACTGTCTCACCTAGAACTATACATGCTTTGAACCTGACGTCATCCCGGCAGCTCTACTGCCAGCGCAAGAAAAGAGGAAAAAGAGGAACTCCCAACTCAACGGGATTCTCTTTAGTGTGTCCCAGATGGGGCAATTGTAACTCAACAGAATTATAGAAAAATAACCCGTCACTCAGAATTCACACAAAAGCGGCTTTGCGATTAGTTGCGGTGGCCCGATCTCAGGCTTGCTTCGACCGCTTCGGTGGCTGGAACGGCGAGGGCATCCTGACGACGCCAGCCTAGCCGCAACTTTTCTCATCCTGAGACAAACTACGTCACGATTGTGCCTGACGTTACGTGGTCTCCGCTGGCTGCTCTCCGAGCGCTTGCCAGAGTGAGCCGTCTATAACGAAAAATCCAGTAATCAGGCTCAAAATACATACGTGAGAGTTGTCATTTACAGATATTGTGGATCATATTTAGCCTATTTCTGAACACGACGGGTATATTTCAAATTTCGTTGAAGTATCAATTTAATGCTTCGATTTCTGAATGTTAGTTTTCCGGGAATATTTTATTATACTTTATCAGGTAAGTAGGCCTGCCATTTTACTTCACTAGCAGTAATGTGAGCTGGTCCCTCGGCCGTTCTAATTTCAACACCAGTCTTAATAATCACGACCGTTGCTGTGATAATCACGACCGTTGCAGTAAAATCATTAATCAAATTATTAAGCTGCACGCCAGCATTAGTTATTGTGAAATAACGCTTCGAGCCTTTATTCCAGTAAATCGTTATTGATAAGGAACCAGCTATTCCATCGAAGAGATCTGTGTTGTCGTGTTACCGTCCCGAAATTCGCTCAGCCAGCGATCAGGCAATACAAGTTGGTGCTCTTTTTGTGGTCGAAAGCTGTGATACCGAGTCATCATTTTAGTTGTCGTCCATGTTGTCCTGCTGTTGCCTTGACGTGACAGGTTTGTCGGGCAACAAGGGGAGCGAGCAACAAGTTGCTTGACTATTGAAAAACGTGTTGTGTTGCTGTTGCCGTCGTGTTGCCTCAATGTGACAGGGCTTTTAGGGACCAAGTAGAACACGATGGGAAGCGCACCCACACCTCTCCTTCCTGACCGCGTCGAGACTTAAGTTGTGCGGAAAGAAACCCATCAAAATAAATAAAAATGAACAAGCGCCTGAATTCGTCACGGCGCCTTCATCTTCTTTGTAATTTTTATTATGAGAAAGTTCTGTGGACAACTGTATGAAGCCATTCTTCGACGAGGCAGATTGGCTCGAATCTCTCCTTGCTTTTCCCGCGCCTGTGTTGTGCTCCTCCGGCCTGCCTTTCGATACTGACAAGGGGAGGGAGGGGGGGGGGGGGCGTCGGTGAAATTATTAGGGGGAGGGGACACTTGTACATGGTGCCCCTCCCCTCGTAAAAAGCAAATGGGCGGACCGGACCCCCTGACCCCACCAGGAATTACGCCGCTGGCTCAGTACTGCATATTACACAGAGATCACTTTACTCATTGTGTAATAGCTTCTCCGTTTCCTCTTTGTGTACCTTACGCTCTGCTGTTAAAAATAAAAAAATAAACAGCCTGGCGGGCGTAGTGTGTAATCATATTTTTATTTATTAATTTTAAATGTAATTGATGTCATGCGAACCCTCACGAAAATGGCAGATCTGGATTTATATAAAAAAACAGATTGGGTTATATAAAAAAAGATTTGGCATATCTGGCCATATCAGACACATCAGTTTATAGAAGACTTATCTAGCCAGATCTGCCCAATTTTTTATATATCCATATCTGGGTGTGCCAGGTATGGGTATATCTGCCTCCCATATGAGGGCAGATATGTCCCAATCAGATAAAGCAACCTATATATACAGGTTTTTTTTTTATTCTTCCAGATTTGTTTTCAAAAAAGCCATGAAAGCTACACTTATGCGGTTTGTGCGAGTGAGTTATACGCCCAGGGCGACATTATGTGGGTGGCTAATCTTCGCGATAAGTCGGCTGATTAATTGAAATTCACTATTTAACTTTTCAATTAGTGAAAATAGACACATGATCCCAATTAGAAACTTGCGGAGCGTCGTTTAAAACCCTTAAATCAGTCATTCTCAGAAAGACTTTCAGCGCGTGGGAAGCCTAGCAGTGCACTAAAGTTACCACTCATGGAGCAGGTACAAGGTTAGCGGTTTCGGTAAGGCGCCCGCGCATTTTTTCCGTCTCTTATGTAGCCCCAGCCTTGTACCTGCTCCACGAGTGGTAACTTCAGCGCACTACTGCGCTTCACACGTGCTCAAAGTCTTTCTAAAAATTACTAATTTAGTGGTTTGGGCGAAGCTCAGCAAGTTTCTAATTGAAACCATATGTCTATTTTCACGAATTAAAAGTTAATTAGTGAATTTATATTAATTAGCCGACTTATCGCAAAAATTAGAAAACCACATAATGTCCCCCTGGGCGTATAACTCACGCGCACAAACTGCATAAGTGTAGCTTTCACGGCTTCTTTTAAAACAAAACTGCAAGAATAGGTGGTATTCACTGAGCCTGCAGGTTCGATTTTGCCAGGGAGCGCCACCGTCGATCCGCTATCTTCCAGGTCGCGGTTTGACTGGCTTGGGCACGCGGTCGTCCGTTGCTAGTGTGTCCGAATTTCATATTGTTGAAGAAGCTTCGTTGAACAGAAGAGAAGAAACGTTGATCTCGGGGGCGGGCCGTTTTCCTTGTTGCCGCCGAGTACCGTGTGTAAAGGCTGAACAGCATATAAGCTATTTAGAGAGCGACGGGACGAGACGAGCGACGGCGACAGCGACAAGACAAGCGACGACGACCCGCTTCGCTGTCGCTCGGTCGCCTCGCGCGACGAGGCAAACCGCATAAAAGCGACGGGAGCAAGCGACCAAGGCGATAAGCGACCAAGGCGATAAGCGACGTTTTCTAGAAATCCAAAAACCGAGCGACGCGACGTGCGACCGTGAGAAATCTCCGTCGCTCGTCGCCGACTCCCGTCGCTGTCGCTCGCTAAATCGCTTACACACGGTTCAATGCCGCCTGTCGCGTAGCTCGGTTTTGAGATTTCTTGAAAACTTAGCGTTCATTGCCTTGGTCGTTTGCTCCCGTCGCTTTCATGCGGTTTGCCTCGTCGCGCGAGTGACCGAGCGACAGCGAAGCGGGTCGCCATTACTCGTCTCGCCGCTCGCCAAATCGCGTACATGCAATTTTTAAATCGCTTGGGCAATGAAAAATGCACCGCATTTTTCATAAGCTGCACACTCGGTGAGCTGTACGGTATGTTTCTGCACAGGAACGAACACCGAAGGCACTACGTACGACATGGAGGCGATGGAGCAGCACGGTTACACGGCCGTAGTGCAGAAAATCCGCTATAGAAAAACAATAAAGAAACTAGCAAAATAAAACAAAGAGTAATCACACCGTGCTACAAAAGCACCAAAGTAGAAAAAATCAGTTCTTGCAAGAGCTACTGCCGTGGGCACGGCGCACGACACAAGAGTGCTGCATGGAGCCGAGCGAGCAACGCGGCCGCGGTTAACGAGTCCGATTGCGACAAAAACGAACTAAAACACACACAAAAAATATTCAAACGGCGCTTCAAAAGCACCAAAGTATAAGAATAACCCCTAGTTTCGGTCGAGAAGACACGATTTTAGAATTTTGGAGAAATTATTCTCCCGGCTGCCAGGAGATAGACGCGGCCTAATTTTAGATAAATATGGAAAAGTACCTTTAGGAAAACGATCAATTGTCGTGAAGTAGGTTGCAGCGCACTTACGTTGACGAGACGGCCACGGCAGAATCATGACTCAAACACAAAAACGAGAAGGAAGGTTTCCATGAAGATTCAACACGACGTAGCACAAGCTGTCATTTGTAGAACCGAACACTAAACGCATCACAAAAAAAATGCTTGTGCTTCTTCGAAGAAATTGCTTGCAGAAGCAGAAATCCGCGGCAGCCACGCAGGGCGAACACACGCCAAACTCCGCGAGACGCTTTCCGAGATAGCAAACGTCTAATGCGTCATCCGTCAGACCACGTCACCACGCACCTTCTTCCACGCTTTCGGCTTAGTGAGAGAGAGGAAAGGAGAGAAGGAAAGGCCAAAACGGGAGTGTACACTCAAAATGCTTATCTTCTAAAGGCATCCCAACCAAGACCTGGTCCTGATCCCAACAGTGACCACAAAAAGAGGATTTTTCCCTTGTACCCAAGGTTGGTAGTGCAGTAAATGCTACGTGTGGCCTTGGGCACGAGGCAGGTGCCGTGTTCTGCCTTATCACCAGCTTCTAGACAGTAGGCACGTGACCCTAACGGGAGACACGATTGGCCTAAAACACGCATAGCGTCTACGCTGCTGTCAATACCGAGTGAACATACAGCTCTATGAGGTCCAGCTTTTGAACTTCCAAAGAACCTGTCCAGCTCAAAAGTGGCCCAAAACGATGCGAGTTTGAAGATACTGTGTATTAAGCCGTATAACCCACATTATAATTTTTAAATGAAAAAATAAGCGCAACTATATTTTTGCGCACGATGTCCACAAATAAATAAATAAATAAATATATATATATAAATATATATCTATTTTTATTAATAAATTTAAAATTATTTGTACACTGTTAGATTCGCGTTTTTAAACTTCAAAATTTTCCACGAACGAGTTACACATAAAAGACACCACGGACAGCACATTCTCCGACTTTCAACACACGATGAGTCGCCGACGCTCGCAGACAGAAGGTTCCGATGCTGCGCGAACGGTTTCTGAAAGATGCTGCGTAGGGTATACGCCGGGCGCAACGGCTTCGCGACCGTTCCAAGGGCAAAGGATTCGCGACGAGAAAGTAGCGTCTTGCAACTTCAGTAAGCTAAGGGTTGGTGTTTCCCCGCTCAATATAGCAGGGAAACATGAACAAAATTAGTTTCACCGCTAGATTTAGCGGCAAAATTGACGTCACGTGACATACGTACCAATTCAATTTCTTGCTAAATTTAGCGGGGCGGTTACACAGATGGCGACGCCGACACCCACTGAACTCGGAAACGGGTGCTGAAGAGCTGCGATCTAAAGTGCATTATTTGATTAACTCGCTTTCCGATCTTATGCACTTCGTCATATTGGCACACGCCAAACATACAACCAAATTTCATTTGTCATTCAATCTTCAAAATGCGCGATTGATTAATTGGTCCAAAATACCTGGAATAACTTCACTTTTAGGATGTTAACAATAGTTAACCAATTACATGAGACTCATGCAATATAGATCAATCAGCTAGTGTCTTGGCGAGTACATATGACTTTTTGCTTGCACGACCAAAACGGGCCCATATATCATTATCAGGGGCTATATTTGCACGCGTATATGGCGCAATATGGCCGTATTTACGCACTTACATGGCCCCATCTGGCAGAATTTGCCAACTTACATGGTGATATAAGGCCGTATTTGCTCCCATATATGGCAGGAGTTATGACAATATTTAACTCCTTATATTATCATATATGGCCATATATAAAATATATTAGGGCCATATTTGACATTTTTGTACGGGAAAACACGTTCTTTACAAAAATGGAATATCTCGACTTAAATAAAAAATGTGTGTATATAAAAATTTGGCAGATATGGCTACATAAACCATATCAGTTTATATAAGGCATAAGAGGGCAGATATACCCTATTTTTATATATCCATATCTGGATCTGCCAGATAGGGGTATATTTGCCTGGCATATAAGGCCTGATATGTCCTGATCAGGTAAGGCAACCTTTATATATAGTGTTATTTTCAACAAAAAATCTACCAAAAGTGACTTCCCATCTGTATAAGAAAAATACCAATTAGATATTGAGCATGTACCAACTTTTATTATTTTTAGATGAGCTGCGCTCTACGCCACTCCTGATTTCGCTCATCTTGGTTCCCAGGGAAAGTAGGATTATCGACATTCGCGTAACGACTGTCGATGACACGTTAATGTCGACGAAGCGTGCGTCCATGAAACGTGTATCCACTAAAAAGTGGTTCCGAAGGTTTTCAGCTGAACGTAAAGGGGAAAAAACGAAGGAGGGGACAAAAGGAGACACGCACTGCTGGACTATCAACCGTTTACTGAAATGCTTTTTTTCATCTACCCTTAAGAACTATACTATTGAGTTCCCAGGGGTAACTTCTTCTTCGGTATGATATTTGGTTGCTAGCGTCCACATGTTCCTGACTTGGTTTCTCTCATGAAGCGCATTCAGACGATACAGTTTTTTCTTTTCGGAAATAGGCATAATGGAGGCAGAATTCACGCAGTCGTCCCCGTGCGCCTAAAATGGCCAGAGACTCCAGGATTTCTCTTGCAAGCTGTTTTTTGTGTCTTCCGACGATGGTAACGTTTTCGAACTCGGGAGCAGATTGGCATACTCGACAATGCGCCGGAAGATGGCCAGCTGACATTAGTGCACCAACGGAAGCTGCATGCTCCCTGGTGCGGTCATTAATACATTGCCCAGTTTGTCCAATGTAGCCTTTGCCACATGACAACGGTATGCTGTACACAACTCCTTTCTCGCAGCGGGGCGTACGGTGTTCGGTGGGCGATGCCACAGGTGGACTTCGATTTTGGCCACTCCTACAATCCACCTTACGGCACATGGCATATGCCTTGTTGTGGGCTGAGCATACGACCTGTACGCCTTCTCGGCCGGCGATCTTTTTTAGGCGATGCGTTATCCGATGGATGTATGGCATTACCAGAACAGGTTTGGGGGCTTCTTTGTCGTTGGTTGTGCATTTGTTTCCTGTTTTTGCCGCACTTGCTTGCAGAGGCTCTCGCATACCGGTATTAGGAGCGTGCTTGCGTAACCAGAGTCCTGAAGCCTAGAGAGCTGTTTTTGAAAGCTGCGCCCGACTCTATGGGGGCAAGATTTTTGTAATGCCGAGAGGAGTTGCTTCGAAGGAATCGCTTCGAAGGAATCGTTTTGCAGTTTTTGAGTGTTCCGAGTTGCTTCGAAGGAAACGTTTACGTGAGCGCGCTTCACACATCAAGCACACGTGGGTAGTTTTGAACTCAAGGAGAGATCTAGAAACTGTATGAACTGGTTGACAGGAAGTTCTTGGGTGAAAGTTAGTCCTGGGCAGCTGTGTTTAAAGGTGCATATGACATCATCTAAACACCCCTACTCGGCTCCGCTGCATCGGAATTACACAGTATGAGAAAGTCTTCTACAAACCGGAAAATGGCCTTGATGCGTTGAACTTTTAGGTTCTCTTAGATATTCTCACCGCATGCTGCAAGGTACATATCGCACAAGTATGGGGCTACACGGGAGCCTATGCCGACTCCATTTTACTGGACATAGTGTTGCTCCTGGTGTGATACCACGGTCGATGTGAGGTACATTCTTAGAAGCTGGAATAATCTATCGAGGCTCATACCAGCTGCATTTAGGAAGCACTGAAGACCCTGCTCCTCGATGGTAGTTCGGAGGATCATCAGGAGAGCAGCATGGGGACTCGAATAGTACATGTCCTGGATATCTAAGGAGAAACCCGAAACAATTTCACATCTTTTTCCTGAAGAAGAAAAACACTTGGTCCGAGTATGGTATCCTGAAGGGGTCGTTTAATTTAACTTGTGATAGAATCTTCGCCAAAACCTGTGACACGTGACTTTAACATATGCGTCTCTCTGATATGATGGCGCAAAAAGTAACACCGTTTTTGTGTGTCTTTGCCGAGAAAAAGACACACAATTCACCTTGTTGCGATCCTCTGATTTTGCTGATGAGGCCTCTGCATTGTTCCTTTTCGAGTAATTCTAGGGATGGCTTTTTTTGCTGGTTGAGTTTGTTTCGGAACCACTTGTTTGAAGTTCTTCGCTATGGCTTGTTGGGCTTTTTCTCCAAACGACCCCGAATCCAGGACTAGAAATCCCCCTCCTTGACTGAAAGGCATAGCCTTAGGTTTTTAGGACGTAGTTACTGGACCATTGAGGCAAAGGTCATCTTTGGAGTGTCCGGGTTGCGTAACCCGGCCAGGCACTCAAGTCCCTCATTGATGATCTGCGATGATGTTTCCTGAGGTGCTTTGGATGCAATTTCCCATACCATTAGGACCCTATCGATGGCGTCTTGCCTTGGTGGGAGGCAGAACTTAGGTCCTTGTTCGAGCACGCGTCGCGCTGGTGCCGAAACAGACACGTCCCCGATGAACTGAAGCGGCGAGCTTTTGGGCACCGTCGTGACTCTTCGTGCTAGATGCTGTTTCCATGTTGGGAGGAAACACATTATTCAAAGGTACTTCGTGGTGTATCTTGTCACTGTCATGTGGTTTTAAAAAGCATTGGGGCTGAGGGATTTCACTCTCAGAAAATCAGTGGGAATGCGAACTGGGCGCCATGCCTCAGATCTCACAATCTTCGAAACTTGTTGGGCATGGCCTTCTGATGGTTCAATGAAGCCGAAGAAACGCCGGTCCTCGTCAAGAAATATCTTCTTTTTGATGCTGCGGGCGAGCAGCCTTGTTCTGCATGACACATGACAGCCACATGACAGTGTTGCTGTCATGTGGCTGTCATGCATGTAGCATTTGAAGAAATCGCTTGTTGCCGATATACAGGGAGGACTTCTGGAACTAGATACCATTTACTACACAAGAAGAATCCACAGCAGCCACGCAGGGCGTGCCATACGGCAAACTAGGTCCACATTCGCAAGCAGGCATTTCGATATCGCCAACGGCTAATGCGTCATCCGTCACACCTCGCGACTACGCTTCTGCCATTTCCTGCGCACACAGAACGGAGTCAAGCGATAAAAAGACTACGGCTGATTGGTTCGGCTAGTAAGCACCTTATACACCGTTTTCACCTTATGGAGAGAGAAAGAAAAGGAGAGAAGGAAAGGCCAGAACGGAAGTGCACACACAAAAGGCTTATCCTCCGCGGCATCAATGACCCCAACTGAGCGGCTTTGTCACTTGTACCCCAGGTGGATAGTGCAGTGAATGCTTCGTGCGGCCTTGGGCTCCAGGCAGGTGCCGCATTCTGCCTTATAACCAGCTTCTAGACTGCAGTCAGGTGAGCCTAACCGGAGACACGATTGGCCTAAAACATGCATAGCGTCAACCTTGCTGTCAATACCGAGTGAACAGGACAGCTCTATTAGGTCTAGCTTTTTAACTTCCAAAGAAGCTTTCCAGCCCGAAAGTGACCCAAAACGATCCGAGTTTGGAGATACTATGTTTTACGCTGTATCACCCACATTCTACGTTTTAATGAAAAAAATTAGCGCGACTATTTTCTTGAGCACGATGTCCACACATAAATAGATAAACAAATATGGATATACTTTTCCCAATAAATTTAAAATTATGTGTACACTGTTAGGTTCGCGTTTTTAAATTTCATATTTTTTTACGAAAGAGTTACACATAAAAGACACCACGTACAGCACATCTTCCGACTTTCAACACATGATGAATCGCCCACGCTAGCAAACGGAAGGTTGCGATGCTGCGCGAAGGGTTTTTGAAAGATGCTGCGTAGGGTACTCCAGGCGCAGCGGCTTCGCATCCGTTCAAAAAGAAAAATGATTCGGGACGACGAAGTAGCATCTTGCATCTTCAGTAAGCTAACGGTTCGTGTTTCCCCGCTAAGTTTAGCGGGGAAACATGAACAAAATTAGTTTCACTGCTAGATTTTGGGGAAAATCGACGTCACGTGACATAAGCACCAATTCAATTTCCCGCTAAAATTAGTGGGGCGGTTACACCGCTGGCGACGCCGACACCGCTTA
>JAZHYW010020242.1:0-19235 GCA_037355805.1 Ixodes ricinus
GAAGCACTCACAACCCACTAATCGTACTCCCCTTGACTGCCCCACCGCCTTATATACCCTACATAAGAAAGGTATTCATTTGGCCGGTGACCACCTCAGCATTTATTAAGGTTCCCAGTTTGCTATTTCCTCCTTGGAAGTCTCATAAATGATAAACAATGTTTCGAAGTCATTAGACTCTATCCCTTAATAGAAAAACATTGGTACAAGCAATAATCGTCTGGTGCAGTAATCCAACAACGACCAAAAAACAACAAACTCAATTGCATTCCTAATGAGTAAATTCAATAGAATTGCTATTGAGTTTCTTACGACCAAGCTCAATTGCATTCGTAATGAGTAAATTCAATAGGATCGATATTGAGTTTCTTATGACCGAACTCAGTTGCATTCCTAATGAGTAAATTCTATAGAAACGGTATTGAGTTTCTTATGACCAAACTCAATTGCTTTCCTAATGAGTAAATTCAATTGAATCGATGTTGAGTTCTTATGACCAAACTCAATTGCATTCCTAATGAGTAAATTCAATAGAATCGATATTGACTTTCTTATGATAAAACTCTATTGCATCCCTAATGAGTAAACTCATTAGAATTGATATTGAGTTTCTAACGATCCAACCCAATTGCATTCCTAGTGGAGTCAAGTCAATAGAACGATATTGAGTTTCTTATGACTGGGCCTCAATTGCATTCCTAATGAGCAAGTTCAATAGAATCAAAAATTGAGTTTTCTAATGATCAAACTCATTAGACATTGAGTTTGCGTTGAGTTTCAATTGACTCTATAGGAACACAATAGAAAGTCAATTGAAACTCATTGATCATTTTTGTAAGGGATGTGTCATCATGTATCATGTATGTATGTATCACCCGATATTGCGGGATCATCCGTTAGAAAAAATGACGAAGGAAGACTCACAAAAACAGAAGATAGAACTTTAGACGAAAGGTCTCGCGTTCCTTAGCGCGTCTGTGACTATGTATAGTATATATGTACATATATATATATAGGTGTTATTCTGTTATTCTAGATTTTACTTCTGCTGTGGCTCTTGGCCGGCCGAGTCTCAGGACGCGCTTTCGAACTCACACTCCAGGACGACGTCGACCTGTGTGTGCTGAGGCAAAACAACGAGTGTGGTGCCCGCATGCCACAACGTCAAAGAGAAAAAAAAAAAAAGACAAAAAAAAAGGACGAAACGAAAGGCGAACATGAAAAGCCGAAAAGTTTGCTTTGAGCTGGGGTGCGGCGAGGGTCGCGGGTAGGGACGTCCTTTCTTCGCCCAGATTTACACAAGGCTGCCTCGCGCTCCGGGTGAGGTTTTGCCACTTCCGGCCACATGAACCGTCAATAGTGTAGACTCAGCTTCCTCACCCGTATAGGACGCGTGTAATCAAAGAACACAAAAATTTATGTATATTTCGAAACAAAAACAAAAAAAAGTAAAAACGAAGCGAACCTAAAAAAAAAGATGATCCGGCTTATAAGCTTCCAATAGCAGTTCTAGTACTCAAAACATTGTGTGTATTATTTATTTATTTTTTATTATAGTCGTTGGTCGATGGTCTCGCGGCCCTGAGTTGGAGGCTTTTCCAAGCTGCCGTTACACTGCTCATATGACATACAAAAAAGGCATGGAGTGTTCGTTGCAGATACGGTGTCATAATTAAGTCTGCGGATGCGCCACACGCATGTTAAAGGCATGTTTTTCCATACCTATGTATGGCTCGAACATATATGAAAACAGCTCTTTGTACGACCCATGTGACAAAACCGGTAGTACAATAATAAAGCACGACCCCAGACTGTCTTTGGTATACGTGTGTGTAAGTCTGCAGTCTTCATCCATGGATCATCACACCACCCATGGATCATTCATGACCCATGGATGAGAACCTGCAGACCGTCTTCTGGTATGGTGTGCAAGCGGTGCGGCCACGGATTTTAAAGTTCAACCCAGCCCCAGAACATGGGAACATCGTGTTCACTTCATCGAAGAGATATTGCGTCGATAACGATCACTCTGAATGACAATTGAATTCGAAGTGAGCTTTCTCCGGATCTGTCCAAAGACTGGTGAGCTTTTGCCCGGACTCGCACAAAAGTGGGCTTGCTCCTCTCCGGTAGGCTCATCTCCGGTGAGCTTCTCTCCGGTGAGCTTCTCTCCGGTGAGCTTCTCTCCGGTGAGCTTCTCTCCAATGAGATTTTCTCTGGGATTTGACGTTAGCACACGCTGCCTTGATTCGGCGAGCCGCGTTGACAGATCACACAAAAAGTCGAGCACATTTATTTTTTACCTACGCGGCATTTTGATAGTTCTCCTGACACACAATTTGTCGCGGTTTCCAATCGACTTTGGTCAATGTTGACCGTCAACGGGAAGCGCGGAAGCGCGACGACGGCGTAAGAACGACCTTCTGCCGTTGTATCTTCTTGGACAACAAACGTCGCCTCGCTGACCGCTGCCGCCATCGCGCACTTAATGAGAATTCGCCTGCCAGTGCCCTCCTCCGCGCGGACTCCGGCAATCTCGACGTCGTGACGACCACGATCAAATAAAGGGCCTCTCGCGGAAACGTTCTTTGTGGTTTGGGTATTGCCATCTGCCCCTAAATAGACGAGCGAGAACTTCTCCACCGAACCTTGGTTGCCAACATTTTGGAAATGTGTGCATTCAGGCTAGTGTCAATATCATTAAGTACTGTATATTATATATATAAAGATTTCTTTTTTTTTTCTATAAACATCCGCGAGAAAAGAAAAAAAATCAACGACTTCGCGCTTTGCTGCCATGCTGTAGCAGCAAACCGGATAATAAACGGTTTGAAGTATCAAAGTAACTGACAGCCTCAGACAGTGTTTGCAGGCAGTCTTTTGTATGACGTATTCACTGGTAGTGTGACCGCGGCTTTTGGCTGAGAGCCATCCTCTCCAATCGCATTTCTCCAGCAGGAAGCTTTGCAACGGGAAGTCACGTGACCAAGGCAAACCCACAGAATTATAGTTCAGTAAGACGCGTAACTCCAGTCTCCAGTGAGAGAGAAATACAAGGTAAATCAAGTGATCGATGACTGTTTGAGGGGATTGCATAAATCGGTGTCTGAACGTATCGGCCAAGTTTTTGCACAAAAGTAAGAGGGCTACGTGCATTAAGGTTATAACATTTTTTTTTAACTCAACTAACCTTACCTAACTAAAAAGTAAAAGAAAAAATCTTGAAATTCCTACTTACGGCGTCCATCTGCTAAACAAAAATGGAATCTACTCGGCGCAGCCATCCGACAGATGGCGGCACGTCAGATTTCAGACAGCCATGGCGGGCACTTCCCTAAGTGATGCGCTCTTTTTCTGCGCGAATTGTCAGTGCACTGATAGGGTTCGCCTAGAGCAAAGATGGCGGCGTCCGCCGCATCAACGCTCATGGCCAGCGCCAGCGAAGCACTTAGTATTGCGAAATATTGGGGAAGGTATCTCCAGCGTATCGTAGCTGCAAAATATTGTCGGAAGACGAATGATTCGGGGCCAGAGCTGCCGCTAGAACGATCACGGCACGCCGCGGAAGCCAAAGCTCGGCCATTGTGATGCCGGTGCCGATAAGACTTTCGTTATGCCTCTCTTGCTTGAATTTATGTAAAACGTTCCGAATCTCGTTTCTCTACTCTAAAAATGAAAAAAGGAAGTGAATTTTTTAACGTTTATGTTGAATGAAAAGTGTGCATATAAATTTACTTGCAATAACTTTTGTGCATATAATTTATTTCCATAACTTAAAAAAAAGGTAATCTTGAGAGCAGTTTCGGTTTCGTTTCGGTTTAACGTGTGTCCCGTGACGCGCTTCTCAACTGGGTTTGTTAGGCTTGTGCCGAGTAACACCGGTCAACTTAGTTGAGCTCAGTGACAGTCGGGAGATGCCAACGATCGTTGGCTTAATGACAGTTGAGAGCGCTGCAGTGTAACTGGGGTATTAGTCGTCTTCATGGTGCACTTAGCTCCCAGCGAGTGAGTGAATGTTGCTTTCTGATACGGGAGTGCCAGAGGATGAAAGCGGTCCGCCAAAGCTTTTGGGCGGAGTTTCGGCGGCGACCTCCGGTCTCTCTATAGACCAACACGCGGCCTGACGTCATGCAGCTGCGGTGGCGCTGTCGACGGCGCTGCGCATGCGCAGACGCTTCACTTCACGCAAATTCGGTTTCTGCACACGCGCAGTGCCCACACTTGTGTGGGCAAACGCGGGCTTGTTTGTGAAACAGCGTGTCGGTCTATAACACTTTACGCTGGGTGAGGCGCCTCAACGAGGAGGAAAACCTGCAAAACAAATCACCGAAAACAGGGGTGTCATTTATCCGCAACAAAGTTAATATTATTATTATTATTATTATTATTATCACCGAAGCTGACGCTGGAAAAATGCGGTATTCGGTGCCTCCGCCTCCGTGCCCTCCACCTGTGACTCCATCTGTCGTCTGTTGCGCCAAACAGACGCCTTCTTTTCTTAGCAGACGGACGCCGTGTCAAGTTTTTGATTCTGACTTTTTTTTTACTCATGTGACTTATCTCAGCGGAGTTTTTATAGCCTTAATGCATGCTCTTCGGACACCCATGTACAAACTCCTAGCTAGATAGGTGCAGAAACCGATTTATGAGGTCCCTTCAAACAGTCATCGATCCCTTTGCTTCACGCTGTAGAATGTAACAGCACGAACTGCGTGCCACGGCAGTAGTTCGATGGGATCGACTGCAGGAAAGCATCACGACGCAAGCGAATGACAGAGCTGCTAAAACGCCAAAAAACAAAACGTACATTTTTCCATCGAGTAGGTCATTAGCGACGCGTTTCGGATCTCCGCTCACGTTAACGTTGCGCATTAGTAGCTGCATCGTTATGAGTCACCCGGCGCCAGCGGTGGCAGAAACTCTGGCAGGAAACTAATTTCTGGATGCCTCCCGGTTCAACGATTCGACTCTGTTGTAATGACTGGGCTCTCAAAAATTACCTCGGTATTGGGTATAGTGGGAGGTAGTGATCTTACTTGATCAAATATAAATATATATATACATATATATATATAGTGCGTGTGTGTGTGTGTGCGCGTGTGCGTGTGTGTGTGTGTGTGTGAGTCTGTGTGTGTGCGCGAATTTCATTTAGAAAGACGAGAAGTAACGTTCCAAGCGGTTTCGGCGAACTTCATTGTTATGCAATATAAGTTCAGGGAATAGAAAAGATTGGTAAAAATTAAACGTGTTACCGTGCAATTCAGATATCATAGTTTGCTTGCGCAAGTGCAACGCCTTATCATAGTCACTCGCAGCTATAGCAGGGTGTTGCTTAATGAGGTTTGCGATTCTTGGTCGTGATTGGTTCTTCGGATTTCCTATCGACTAATGCCGCAATCTGAATGGCTGCAGAGTTAAACTGTCAACGACCATAGCTTTCTGACACGTTTAGTCTTTTTCGTTGTGCTCCAACGTGGTTTTGCGTATATGTCGAGTTACGTGTCTGCTCTTCACGTCCGCTCGCGAATCCGCGAAGCCCTGCATTAATTACCCCATTAATTACTTTCCGCTCATCACCGGGGCTTCGGAAGTTTTCCTTGCATATTTCGAGACGGCTTGAGATCCCGGCTTCTTAAGTGTCACGCTCTTGTCACCGGTTGGCGTGGTCTCCTGTGAAGTTGCGAACACCTTGCTTCCCAATAAATTATTCCACGCTTCAATGAGCAGCTTATCTACCGACACACTGTTTACAAAACAAGCCCGCGTTTTCCCACACCGGGCGTGGGCGCTGGGCGTGCGCGGAAACCAGATTCGCTTGAGCAATGCATCTGCGCATGCGCAGTCCTGACAGCAGCGCCACCGCAGGGGCGCGTGACGTCAGAGACTTGAGTACAAACAAACCGGAGCGCCCCCAGCGGACGCTACCGGCACCGCGCGTGCGCGATGGTGCGTGGGCAAGAGGCCTGCCGTCGCCCATAAACAAACCATTGGAATGCGATGTTGACGGCGCCGGCGTAAATCTCCTGTGTTTTTTTTTTTTTTTGGCGCTTGAATTGTTAATCTTATTTGCCTTTCTGGCAGTGTTCGACTACTTTAGCGTCCCCGAGCGAATTTAATGAGGCTCGCTACACCGCAAAACTTCGCGTAAATAATATGACGTGCGATGATTCATTCCGCGAAGACTGCCGCAGTATGGACGCTAAAGCCTGATTCGCATTATGAGATTCTGCTCGCCATTTTCAGCCATGACGTATCTCAGGCTGAAAAAGCGTGAACTGTAGCTGAGATGGTCGACGTCGATACTGAAAGTCGCAAGCAGAATACATAGGACTAAGTGAATCAGGCAGAAAAGTCGGTGGTGGCCACTGGTAACAATGATTAACATTTCATTGTATCTAGTGTTTACACCGAGCCCACTTACAACAAAAAAACATTCAAACTTAAAAGTCTTTTGAGGCCTGCACTTGATTCTCATCGCAATTACCGGATCAACGTTTGGTGTACGGGCCGCTGTCGTTTGAGCGAGCAGACGACAACAAGCAAAAATATTTGAAAGAGCAGAAAACAGTGGTTATCCCCAACGCAATCTCGTTCGAGTGACGCTTTGTTTCGAATTCAATATTTATTTATTTATACAAATATTTGCGGCGCCGTAAGGCATTATGCAGGGGGGCGGGGGTACATGAATTGTGTACACACAATGAACATATTCAAAATGATGATGCACACACACACAAAAAGCAAAACAACGAAAATTACATTTCTATACTTCAATACAACTTTCTAATATCTTATAAAAAAAACATCGACAGAAACCGGGATTAGCCCTTCTTAAAGTAAATTCCACTCTTTTACAGTTCGAATAAAAAATGATGAAAAAAAAACAGTTAGTTTGATAACGAATTTTTGCCACTTTTTTCGAGTGATCCAAATTTGTGACGGGTCGCAGATGACACACGGATATTCTAGAATCAGCCTGATTAATTGCCTACCGCAAAAAGTTTGAAAAAAAAAACGATCTGAAAATACCGATTATTTTTTATGTGCCTAAATTTAATATGCATTACAAAGGCCAAAAACAAATGCCAAAATGTTTATTATATGAGAAATCTTTGAACACACTGGCAAAAGAAAAAGGGACTAAAGTTCCGCTTCACTGCATTACCGCAGACAGTTCACATCACCTTGCAGATGGACGTTCAGGCCGGGCGTAGCAGTACTGCAGACAGTTAACATCACATTGCACGCAAAGGGAACGCAAAACGTGGAGGGGCTGGAGAAGGATTTTCTACGCCGATTCTAGTCCATGCCGATCGACGATGTCCTCATCGAAATCGGAGTCGTCTGAGCTCAAATCCAATAACTCAGTTGCATTGCTCTCGCTCTTCGATGAAAGATTCAATTCCTCGTCTTCTGAATCTGAAGAGTCGTCACAATATCTTCGTTTAAGCCACAGTTTCGAGTCAAGATCGTCACTATGAACGGAGCGACCAGAAGTTGACGTCGCCATTTTTAAATCCCATGTTGCCTGCGTTGGAACAATTTCCTGCCAAATTCAGAACTTTACCAGATTTTTATTTTCCGTGAAGTGCCATCTATCCACGGCAAAGCTCACTAGAAGCACGTGGACTAGCCCAGTTCGTCCATGGTAGCGTATTGGAGCCCGAATCAACGTGGACGAGCCCAGCTCGTCTTCCGGGGAGCGCGGTATCAGCAGTCTGGACGAACTCAGGTCGTCCATGGTAGGGAAAGGGTTAAAGAAAAATATAACATCTGTTTCACGATAAGTGATGTATTTTTAAAATTCATAGGGACAAAGTACACCGTTCTAAGAGCCTTGGCATGAGTATAACCAATGTGACCGTTCCATTTAAAATTGGACGAAAGATAGACCCCAAGTACTTACAGCTCTTTACACGTTCAAGTATGACATTTTTCAGTTCATGTGCAGTTGGGCAAGCTATACAACACGAAAAAAACATATTTACACTTTTTAGGTTATAGCTAATTTCCCAGCCGTCGCACCAACCTTGCAGTACTTCTAAATCGTCCTGAAGCACACAATCATCCGGTTCATGTTCGACTATTCTGTAGTGCTACACAATCGTACGCAAACAATTTAACATGAGATTGTACATCTTCACAAATACCTGGGTATATTAGGGATATAAATGTTTCTAATAATAAATGATGTGGAACGGTATCACGGACTTCACATATATATATATATATATATATATATATATATATATATATATATATATATATATATATATATATATATATTGAAACTGTATTTTCTTAGAGGCAATCCCTCCGGCAGACGTCTTCATCAGGCACATACAATGCCTGAAAGAGCTCTTCACATTTAAGCATACTTCAGATTAAAATCGAAAAAAAAAACACCAAGAAAAAAAAAATCAAATTATGATACATCAAGGCTCAACGCACCATGCGTGTACGATGCTTCAACTTGGAATCCCGCTTCAGCGAGTCTCTAAATTGAGCGCCAGATGAAGGTAAAACCGAAGGAGAAGCACCATGATATATTTCCATCCCCCCAAAAAAATATATATATATATAAAATGAAAAATTTGAAGGCCCACTCCAGTGTTGCTTTTAAGCGCCGCGGCGGAATCCGAAGCAAATATTCAACGATATAAGCCAACATCGCAAAGTTCGCACCGATGCATCCTCCATTACCCAAAATGGCGATGTGTTTGGACCAATAATTTCGAGGTTCCAGCGGTGCGGAATCGTGCTATTGTGACTGCCGCTTCATCCTTCTTCCCAAATGTTTTTTTCCTTTTTTCTACATTTGTTGAGAGGTTCGGGAGGGGAGAGATAGGCCGTCGTTTCATAGAAATGGGGCCCGTAAAAAGGGAAGAATAGGGAGGATTCGTGAAGGAGACGAGGGGAAGGGAACGAGATGTGTGCGCGGGAGGAACTCAGAAGACAGCGTTCACTAAGCGCGCGCGCTCTTTGTAATGCAAAGCGTCCGCGGGACGGAATCGGTACCGGATTGCCCGGCGAGTGGCTGCGCGATAGACTGCGTGTGCGGGCGAACAAAGGGGGGAGCCATCTTTTCTCCATACGTCACAGTCGTCCGGAGTTTTGCCTCGCTAACTCGCTGCCCCATTTTCTCCCGGGAATTCGTCTGTGGGGGCTTCTGCCATCTTTTCGTGTTTTTCGCTTAGCGTATGTGTTTCTCTTTTTGTTTTTAACGTTAGCGCAAGTGAAATTGTTTCAGGACCTCGCTGGGGAACGCAAATCCGCGTGCAGATATAGCCCTTGAGACTGCAAAAGAATGCCACGAGGGCCAATCGAAAAGTAATGAGACCGATTTTGGTTTATTCTGAATTATGTGACTACACAATCCCTGATCATACTTTTTTTTGGTCAAAAGTAGCATTTTCATGTTTAATATTATTGTTAGAACGGTTCAATAACAGTTTAAAATGTAAAACAATGTTTTGTGGCATCACTTTCAGTGCCGAAGCCACGACTTTGTTCACCTGATCACATTAAAAAGAAGTTATTTTCGTGTATCTTTTTTTTTTCAGTGTTGAAATTGATTAGAATTTGCGTGGCGATAAGTTCGGGCCATGTAAAGACTCGCGTACACTCAACACCCTTAAAGGTTAACGCAAAATTCAGTCACGTATCTCTGCCATGCTCTCACAAGCACTTTATTCGTGTAGATGGTTGAGCGTGTTGGTCTCTAATTGACCATAAGGAAAGAGGGGGATTGTTTGTCTTTGTTTGTTTGTCCCTCTTTCCTTATCGTAACGTTGTTTGTCATCCGCCATAGCGACCCGTATGAGGCGTCTTCGCTCGCTTAGACAGAACGCTAAAGAGCATGATGGTCCAACTGCAGAATCAGACATGCGGATGTATTACCTTAACAAATAACAGTACAATACTGCCTGCCTACCTCAAGGAAAAAAGAAACATAAATCGTTTTATCATTTTTCATTTAGTCTTCGTGTAGGTGAGTGCAAATATGGCATGTTGCAGTTAACACACATCAAAAAACTCTACAGTTGACATATTTTTTTCTTAAAGGGTTGCGAGGCTATTTTTTTTTTTCTAAAGCTGCTAGCATGTTGATAATCGTATGGTGTGTATGTTTAGATGGCCGGAAGTTCGTTATGCCCTAATTGGTGTCTGGTGTTTCAGCTGTAGATGAGAAATTTAGCCAGTGCGGCACCCCCGATGCTTATCTAGATCGAAACAGGCATGGGTAAGGATTGAATCCAGGGGCGTGTTTTCTGTAGCACAAGCTTTCACTCCACGCGCTCCGAGCTCTGTACATAAAATGTTGGGGACTGAATGAAGCATGTAAGGTGCAGAGTCCCAACTCTTTGGCCTCGAACGCTATCGATGTGTGAAACCATTAAGCTGAATTCGCTGTGATCGCATGATAACACTGTAAGCTATTTTTCTTTCTCTTTTACATTTAGAAGTGTAATTGGTTGTACCATGGTGCCCACCTCAAAAGGTGTTTTTGCTAAAAAAATACAGGTATCAATATTAACACACAGGATCGCGACACAATAATAGCAGTGTCGGGTGTGTGAGTATACGTATCAAGAGTTGATCAAACTTTGAATTACCAAAGAGATCAATCACAATGTCCGAGGGTAGATCACGCACAGCTTTAAAATTTTACAATTCTAAGAAAAAAATTTACCCTCGTCTGCAACTACATATAGGAGCGATTTTATTTTGATGTATTGCATTTAGGTTAGTGATTTAGTGTCTTAAAATGGCTTTACTTCGATGGTGTACGAGTTTCATATTTTGACTTTATGTATAATTGAACAACTCGAATGAATGTTTTTGAAGATATCATGACTTATCCTGTCAAATATAAAGCATTTTAGACATCTGCTCTGAAACTAACAGGTATATGCTTGTTAGCTTCAGGCTGATGACTGAAGCTAAAAGGCTGAACTGAAATACGCCTAACTATATAATTGGGCGATTTCATTTCAAATCGTGCAGCAAAAAGAAGGCATATGTCCTCAAAAACGTTGGAACAAATATATATGCTGGGCGAGTTCTTTCCTAAGACGAAACTGAAAACCGTTTTTGCGTTTTTTAGCTTTTGAGCGTTTTCCTTTTCTTCATTCATTGATTTGTTTATTTGATTTCTGCTCATGAAGAGCTTTCGCCGGTGTAATGATGCCCAATATACATATAAAACAGGGGAACAATATTTCTAGAGATTATCAAGGAAAAACTTGACCGCGATAAAAGATGGGCTCAAAACGTCAATACATGGAGCGTTGGTGGTATTACACAAGTTCTCAATGCGTGTCATGGGGCAAGTTTAGAAGACTTGATTGACATGATATGTAAAAAAATTCGAAGGAATCGTCTCGGGACATGAATATTTATTGCTGAAGTTAAATCAGGGCAATCAATTTCTCCGTGAAGGCATTTAAACACAAATATACGATCTCTTTGACGTCGTCTAGCACTCAAGGTATAACAACTACATCGTTCTAAGAGTCTTCTATCTGCAAAGTAAACTGTGCCACCGACATACCGATCGTAAATTAAATCCTAAAGAAACCCTTCTGGACATTTTCAATCATCTCTTGGCGCGTGCGCCCAACATAATTTCATACGACCGAGAAATCTCCAGCTTCGACATAATTAATGAAAAGTGATAACCACATTATGTAAACTGACATGGAAAACTCACTTGTAATTCTAGAAATGATACCCAACGTATGAGAAGGAAGCACTGACAATGATTATTGAAGTGTACACTGAATGACAGAGTAGAGTTTATATAAACTCCAAGATCACGGTTGCACTCGACTCTTTGCGACGGGGCATCGCTGTAGTTGATAACAGAAATTAATAGGCCTTAGCTTCTTAGAGAAAGACATAACAACAACAGTCTTGATTTATGTGTCAACATGTTCAGACTACACTAATCCCGTACTGATTTGAAATCATCGCCAAGTTTTGCACAGTCTTCCACAGATGAGATCTGACTTCATAGCTTGATGACATCGGCGTATTGCAGGATTTCTGAGTGCCTAACACATGAACTGAGGCAATTTATGAAAATATTAAAAAGAATCGGTCCAAGTGTGGACTCTTGAGGAACACCGGAGAGGGTCAGCAAAAAGCTGGAAGAGATGTCCAAGGACGTACAAAGATGTGTCTAATGCAAACCTCACTCATGAGGGCCCTCACTCACCCTCACTCACCCTCATCTTCACAGGTGAGGTGAGGGTGAGTGAGTTTCTGAACCAGGAAAATTCATGAGTGTGAGGGTGAGTGAGGGCCGTGAGGGCTGTGAGGACCGTGAGTGCGTGAGGGCCGTGAGGGCGGTGAGTGCGTGAGAGGTGTGAGGGCCATGAGTGCGTGAGGGGCGTGAGGGCGGTGAGTGGCGTGAGGGCCATGAGTGCGTGAGGGTGTGAGGGCGGTGAGTGCGTGAGGGGCGTGAGGGCGTGAGGGTGAGGCGTGAGTGGCGCGTGAGGGGTGTGAGGGCCATGAGTGCGTGAGGGGCGTGAGGGCGGTGAGTGCGTGAGGCCCCCTTCAGACGGAGCAACTTTCTCAGCAATTTTGGTGTTGATGGCGGGTTGTTCCCTAGCTTTCCCTAGATCGACACGAATTGCTGAGATCGGGTCCGGCTCGAAACAAGCGAGCAACTCGGAGCAATTCGAAGACGTTTGAAGCGGCTGCATCCAATCAGGGACGCGATATTTTCACGTGATACCTCGTGCCGGTGATGATGACAACAAAAGACTTGGTTCTGGTTTGAAATTGATCGTTTTTGGAAATAAACTGTTTCAGAAAGATGCATTAGTATTCTCAACGAGATTTAAATGCATAAAAACACGTTTATAGCGCGTAATTGTGTGTCTAAATAGTGCAAGAAAAATAAAATTTCATGATGATGATGGCAAATTGCAGCAATTGGTTGCTGCGTGTGAACGCGAGCGGCCCGTGTTGCTGGTGTTGCGACGTCAAGTTTCTGGGCGAAATTGCCCCATCTGAAGCGGGCCTGAGTGGCGTGAGGGCCATGAGTGCGTGAGGGGCGTGAGGGCCATGAGTGCGTGAGGGCCGTGAGGGCGGTGAGTGGCGTGAGGGCCATGAGTGCGTGAGGGGCGTGAGGGCGGTGAGTGGCGTGAGGGCCATGAGTGCGTGAGGGGCGTGAGGGCGGTGAGTGCGTGAGGGGCGTGAGGGCCATGAGTGAGTGAGGGGCGTGAGGGCGGTGAGTGGCGTGAGGGCCATGAGTGCGTGAGGGCGGTGAGGGCCGTGAGGGCGGTGAGGGGCGTGAGGGCCATGAGTGCGTGAGGGCCGTGAGGTTCAGTGAGGGTGAGTGAAGGGCTGAAGGTGAGTGTGACTGTGAGGATGAGGGTGAGTGAGGGGCTGAAGGTGAGTGTAGCTGTGAGGGTGAGGGTGAGTGAGGGGCTTAGGTGAGTGTGGCTGTGAGGGTGAGGGTGAGTGAGGGCGACCTAAAATGCCGACCTCTGGTCTAATGTAGAAATAATCGTGAATCAAAGTGTAAAGTGGAGTACTCATGCCGTAGGATTTCAGTTTTGTAAATGTAGCGAACGATCAACCAAATCAAATGCCTTAGAAGGAGATCAAAATATAGATTGATCAACCTGTCCGCGCTGACACACAGTAGGCGAAACAAAACTTGAAGAAGTCACTAAGTTTGCTTTCACTGATCTTCATCACGCAAAACCAATCTGTGAATAGGAGAGTCCTATATTTAAAAGAATAAGCTTGAAATATGTTTCAAGGCAGGCTACAATTTTGTAGACTTTTGCGAACGGAGATCATAACGAAATGGGGCGATGATCTTTTTGGATCATCTGTTCTTGCCTTTCTTTTGTATCAGCACTGTTATAGGGTTTTTTGTTGTTGTTTTTTTCTAATCGAGGGAAAAGTGCATGTCGATAACGACAGGTTTAGAACTTGGGTTAAAATGGGTGTGAAAATAGAAGAGCACCATTTAACAATGGAATCTCGGGATACGGTCAAATGCGACAGATAACTTTGATTCGAGTTTTCTTATCAGAAGATCAATGTCGGCGTTTTCAAAGAATGAAATGGAGAGGCAATCACTACCACTGTCAGCAACGTCGGGCACAGATGAGCCATTCCGACTGCAAGAATACACAAAAGCAAAACAGCTGGTAAATGCGTTCGATACATCTTTATGTTCATGAATTAAAAGTTCCAGAAAAGTCAGTGGTATTTATTGTCGATGAAGTGCGTAACTGTACGGTCCATGACGTATCTCCAGCGGCCTTAAACTCGTGAAACACAAAGTTGGAGCCAAAAGTTCGGAGCGCGCCGATTGGACGTCGGCGAAAAAATGCGAAGTCATCATCGTGAAAGCACAATCGTCGCGCTCCGTCGACTTCGGCCCCAACTTCGTGTTTGACGACTTTAGCAACCCAGAAATACATTGGGTCACGATGTGAATCACTATCTACTGACTCACGGTGCACTCTCTTATCGCGCTGCAACAACGACTTTGTTTGCGCACGTGACTCGGAAAAAATGGCGAACCAGAACGCCGAGTTCGAAGCCTTATATTTCCAGTGATAATGCAATTTACTTCTTACAATCGTCTCGGCTCAAAGAGTACCACGATGAACACTAACGACTTGTTTGATGGCTTGATTTGACTGACATGTTTCGTAAACGCTTCTACCGCGCTATTTACATCATTCATGTTGTATATGGGTGCCAGTTTACGTTATCTAACTGCTAAAGTAGGCCAAAGTACTCGCGTCTTAGAAAAATACAACGAGTAAAGGTTTTTTTATTTATTCTTCACTTTCACTGACAGAATGCTTAAAGGTATGCTGAACCAAACATTTCAGTGTCTATAATGAAGTGGCGGACTATCTTTCGTTGAGTCAGCAGCCGCCGGTGTGCGCAAGCACACGCAACGAAATTAACGTCATCACATTCCCCATTCACGCTTAATAAGCCTGATTGGAGGATATGATGACGTCAATTTCGTTACGTATGTCCACACCGGCGGCTGCTGAATGCACCAGCATAATATGGACACTAACTGTTCTGTTCAGCATCCGCTTCTCGGGAGGCAAGAAATCGAACGTGCCAAACATCGGGAAATCTTCCTCCTTGAGAACCAAGGAATACCAGGGTTCATAGCCTGCTCGCTACGCGAACTGACACGGCTTAGTCTATGAGGTCATAAACAATCTTCGTAAAATGAAACAAACATTCCAGTTGCATTTTATTTTTAATCTGTCGCACACGGACTCACCAAAAATAGCTTTCCTCTGTTTATTTTTGTTCCCATATATGAGTACAATGCTTTTAAAAGCACCGATAAATTCTATTCGCACTAAAACCAAAAGAAACAATACAACAACATTTAGCCCTACCGTAGCCTCCGGTACACGGGCTGCCACAGACTAACGACGAGAAAACCCATAACCCAGCGCAGTCAAGCAACACCGACGTATAACTGTGAAATGCTTCGTTCGAGAATACAGCCGGTAAGGTCTCTATGCGCCGACAAAATGAAGGAGAGGAAGACGACGAGTTCGCGCGGTGACGTCGGAACTCCCAGTTCTCGTTGGACTGATTAGTGGGTAGGCCCAAAGCTATGCGGAGAGCAAGTTCTCACTTCTTGCGCAGGAGCGTGCGGTGACGTCAGCACGACGCCGAGCTTTGGTTGATTTAGATTGAAAGGATGGTGGGTAGACCTCAAAGGATAGATTCTTTTGATGTCTTCACGGTATTTTTCTTTTTTTTTTTTTCAAATCAGCCGATAAAAGATTTACGTTCTGACGAACATCGGAACAACGTGCGAGGCATCAGACTCTAAAGGCACGTTCACACTTGCGTTCTGGGCGACCACTATGCTTACGAACGAATGCAACCGCCTCCGACTGTCAACGACAACTGTTACGCGACGTGTACACCACGGCGGAACCGCATGCAGCCAAACGAATCCCAACAGCCAATGAGTAACGAGCTTCAGCTCTTGCGCCTAGCCAATAGTAACAGCAACCCAGCTACGCTTACAGACGCATGGCGGACGGTTTCCAGCGGCGACGCGGGAAATCCTCACCGGAAACAGCCGGAGGTGTCAGGCCGGCGGCCGCGGTCACGAGGAATCTGCCTGTGCGCTCTCCCAATAGCCCTCCGTAAGGCTGGACTCAGACATCTGAAGCTTGAACCCGTTATTCACGACTACCGTCCGTTGCTGACCAGAGCGACCGCTCTGCGCCGCTGCGTACTGCTCGCCAACCACTGCCACCAGCGCAGCGAGGTCGGCAGCGCGAGCGCCGCTTCTCCGCCGCCGTCAGCTGCTTTCAGCGGTGCCGCTAACAGACGCAGGGGCACGCTTGCCGCTCACGCCGTAACCAGAAAACCGGCAGGCCGTCCTTCTATGACCTTAAACTCTATCTTTTTTTGTTCAGGATACGCTTGCAGGGTAGTGCATTAAAAGAAGAAAAAGGTACAGTACGCCGTCTTGCAGAATCACGACTTTAATACACGACTTTGCCAACAGTTGCAAATTTCGCCACACGCCTTTTCTACGATAATAAAAAGACGATGTAATTTTAGCAGCAGATGCAGCCGGCGTAGAAGCACAATTTCGGCGATCAGATAGACGTTGCGAGCGTTCAGGATTGCTAACGCTAATCACCTTTCTCGGGTGATGAAAACGTAAAAATTCGCATCCTTTGCACGGTGCGCACCATGTAACAGCTTGAACCCGAGCACACGCTGTGGAATGCGCCAAAAAAAGAAATCCGGGTGATGTTCGCGGACACTGAATGCAAAGAAAGCACCGCTGTAGGTACCGGCAATGGCTCGCTTCGACGGCACGGGCGTTTTTTCTGCTGTCTTGAGAATGCCGCCACGAGATCGCCGCGCGAGTGAGTGGATCTTCCCTTCTAGTTACGTGCTGGGTATCTATGCTTAGCGACACACGGCGAGAAATTCACAGTCAGGAGATAAGCGCTTTTGACGGGAACGATGAAGTTTCCACCACGCCGTCCGACGTCGACGAGTCACCACCGACGCCATGTTTGCGGACTGAAGGGCCTGGCGGCGGCGTGCAACGCGCGATGAACTCTCCCTCGACTGTGATTTAGCCTGTCGCTCAACCGTTCCCGGGCGTAAGAAGAGTTGACCCGTTGGCGTCGCTGCGTTACGAACGAACACGAACGAAACGACCGTTTGGCGGCTCCGGCGCGGCGTGGTTTAACCGGTTGCTGGGCTATGCGCGCGTGAGTACTCCAGACGCTACTGAACAGACGCTGGCCAGTTGCAGCTGCTGACCTGACTGGGTTATTTCGTTGCAGCAGACGCAGGCATCCCCTGCTGCTCATATCGCGTGCCAAAGAAGGTTCCGCAGGTGGATTCTACGTAGCCTTGAAGCACAGGTGTGATGACTCGCTTTATTCCTGCAACGCAGATTAAACCTCCGCAACCGTCTGCTGAGCCGACCTTAAAGGCCACCCGCAGCGAAGGCAACGCGCGGTAAACGCCTGCCGCCGCAGTATCACGCGGTAACAGCCTCCGCCGGCATTCAGGCGGAACACGTGATTTCACGCGCTCCAACCGATTTTGCGGAACGCGTTTTTCAGCGCGATCGGCGCGCCGCGTTTGCCTTCATGGGCGACATAGGTTGCACATTCATATGTAATGACCGCCAGTGCGCTCGCCGGAACTCGTTCGAATACGCGAACAAACGCCGGTCGCCGCCATTCCACGTTCTGAGCTGGATTTCACACACTTTTGATCGACTTGGATAAACTGCGGCTTGCAACCGGCTTTTAAGCGGCACCACCCGACCGCCATCACTGCTGCTGCGCCTTTCGCGCGTCAAGGCTAAAGCTGGGCCGTCAGGTTCATGCCATATGCAAAGAAAGGAAGTTCCACGAGGGCGAGTAGAACCAGGCAGTAACTTTGGTCCTTTCAAAAATCATTCCAACCAGAGCTCGAACTTCTGACGCCCCTGCTTGTCTCTTGTCTCCACCTCTCCTAGCGCATAGTTTTGTTGTCTATTCGTGATAAGCCAGTGCAACCGCATTCATTGGTTCTTACTGGGCCACACACACCTGTCTGGCTCCCGATGGCAAAACGCTAAAACTGCGGGGTCAGCACTTCGTCGGTGCTGCTCATCGGTGAATTCTCAGGGAGAGTATGCATGAGAGACCTGCATATAGGGCAGCAGTCATTGATTACTGTCTGCTTAATCCTGTAAGTGATCTGCCTCTCTCCTTTTTTCTCTCGCACTCTTTCTTCTCCGGCCGGCCAAGAGCATCGAGCAATCGCTCAGAGACCCCTCGCCGACAACGCGACGAATGAGAGGACCGACGCGTGGTGGCTCCCCTGACGGTCGATGGCAGGCGCTTTACTGGGCAGCAGCTCTCGAGATGGTGTCGCATTCTTGGACCGAGCAATCGAAGTCGCTCCCCCGAGGAAAAGGAAATCGTCAGCCAGCAGTGGCCGCCATACGCGAGCTTGCAGCTGCCGCGTAAGAGCGAAAGACTGCGTTTGCTTACAACCGAGCTCTTTAGGTCTCTTGCGACGGACAACACACTGGCACGCTGACGCCGTCTGGCGGTGGCTGTAGACAATTCACTCATGGAGGTAGGAAGAGAACGACATGCCGACTGTCAGCCAGAATACAGGTAAACCCGGAAGTGAGCTGTCCCTTTCGTTGCTTCGAGCGTTTTATCGTGGGTGGCGCCATTTGAGCTGCAGTGGCGCTGCTCTCGACACAGCGCATGCGGAAACGCCTTGCTTCGCTCGAATTTGGTTTTTGCATACGCGCAGTGCCTTCACCTGGTGTGGGCAACGCCTTGTCTGTGAACAGTTGGTCATGGACCTTCAACCGCATTCGCGCTATCAATTGTCACCATTCGCCGTTCCAGATTAAGTCCAGGCGTAGCCAACGATACCAAGTAATGGAGAAAGCCAATCAAAAGCGCAAGTTATTCGTTGTAAAGCGATACCTTTACGAGCGACACTTTTGCAGAGATTTCAGGCTCGTGAACGTATTCGCCCCTATAGAAAAAAAAACAAAAAAACTTCTTTCCCCTCTTGGCTGAGAAATTGAAGTCGAGACTGCGTCGGCCGTTCCCATACTGAAGAAGGCGAGGAAGGCAGCACTGGCAATCCGCAAAGAATGGCGCGACGAAGGAATCTTCGTCGTCTGCTTGAAGCAGTTGTTTAAAACAAATGACCGCATA